>MU870883.1:0-24897 GCA_036418205.1 Ostertagia ostertagi | reverse complement strand
GATCACTGAAACACAGTTGCTTACTGCAGGGCACTACGCGGTAATCATGGAATATATGAGGGCGGAAGTGGTGTAGTGGACAAGTGGCGCGCTTACCACGCGAGCGGTCCGGGGATCAAATCCTGGGTCGTGAGTCGCCCGGGCCAACCAAGCCTTCCATCCCTCCGGGGTCGGTTAATTGGTACCAGACTTGTCTGGGAGGATAAAAACACTGACTTGTACATCGGCTGGCCCCCGCAAGTCATTGTATAGGCCACATCGCATTCAAACGCCACTACGAATGTACAAATGGAAGTAGAATGCGTGCCGCATCCCAAAAAGGGATTGATCAACGGCAAATGCTTTATCCTTTATCCTTTATTGATTTCTCTTGTCAAGAGCTAACAATTATCCGTTTGTCTTCACTCCCAAGTTTATTTACTGCAGTTCCTTGTGACGGAGCTTGACGAATTTCCGAGTGAACTGCCCATCTTTTCTATGTCCCACTGCTCTCTCATTGGATATCATTTCCATGAAAAATGAATGCAACTTAGCGAATGAGAAATGTGTTATCGTTCGATCCCTACGCTGTTCTTGTAATGTCAGTGGTCGGTGATTCGGTGGCGAAAAACTCAAATTTACTGCCCGACCTCTGCTCGATTTGAAGTGCCGCCGTCTGCGCTGCGAGTGCGATATTGATTCGTATAACAGCTCAATCAGTGAAGATTCGACTGAAAGTTGTCAGTCTGATCTCGATGATCACATGATGACGATGATTTCTTGGTAGATTCAATCTTTCTTCTTCATACTTTTTTTTGCTTCATTTGAATCGTAGTCGGCCTTACAACGCCTCTATGAAATCAGCAGTTAACTGATTTGCTCGTGTCGCAGTTTATCAATCCCTTTATATGATTGCGCCATTACATTTGGCGCCCATTCAGAATCTTAATTTCGTTTGAATGCGTATTTGGGTACACGATTATTTGCGAGCCTGCTGATTTTCAAGTTGTGGGTTTCTATTCCCGCATACAGGACCAACCGTCCGTTGTTCCATTTCCAAAGGTTTTACAACCCCCGTCCTTCAAGGGGGTCTCGATGCGACCCCTCACACCACCATCAGCCTTACCAGGAAGGTCTTTCAGGGCGTGCCAAGCTTTTTGAAAACGGTCTTTTGCATGATATAGGGGCACATGCGGGAACCACAGGTTCATTTTTCCTGAACGGCCCTCTGAATACCAGAAAAGGGGTCCCTAGTTCGATTCCTCGTGGTGACAAATTTTTGCATTTCGAGTTGACGTTCAAAATTCGCGCAAAATGGAGTTAGCATGAATAATTAGTACCATATTCATGATTAGGACCGTCAGTAACCCTTACAAATAGACTTTGATTGAAAAACTGGTGAAAAAGGTGTGACTAGGGACCCCCTTTTCTGGTATTCAGAGGGCCGTTCAGGAAAAATTAACCATGGTTCTGTGGTTCCCGCATGTGCCCCTATATCATGCAAAAGACCGTTTTGAAAAAGCTTGGCACGCCCTGAAAGACCTTCCTTGTTAGAGGATTCTTCCAATACGATCTTCTTTATCCCTGACCACCGCACTCAGTATCACTTAATTGGTTGTTTCTATTGTGTTTGATTCTGTGACCAGTTGACATGCTCCAACTCCGCCCACTTTTTCCCTCCAAAACGGGACGGACGGGGTGGGGTAAGTATGTCTAATAAAACGTTTAATAAAACGGCAAATTCCCTAAATTACCAGAAAACCACCTAAAACGACTCCCTTGTCCCACCATCACCTCCCCCACTACAATCCATCCAACTTCCAAAAATAGACCTTTTTCCAACCTTTTGACCTTAACCACACCCTAACACGACCCCCCCCCCTCTCCCCACCGAAAAATTCACATACGACCCATCTGTTGAAACTGCGCAACGCACAGTTGACCCTGCCCGCACATGAGTTTAGTACAGAGAAGCGGCATGTATATGGGGGGGGGGTGCAAGGTTCGGTAGTGGATTTTTTGATACCTATCTTGATCGTGCTGTGCGTACTTTACTTTGGTGGCATCAGTTGCCCCCAGTCGGGTAATAATATTTTTTTGAGAGTGACTCTTCTTATTCCAACGCTTGTTTGCATTTATGCTTTCTATTCTGTGTTTTCGGGTTTCTTAGCATACACATCTTGTTTTCGGCTTAGCCAATTGAGCTTCATGTCCATCCGTGAACATCTTGACAACTTTGCTTTTTTTGATCATTTTTCACGGAGTTCTCTTTGGAAATTCGGTATGCATTGTGAATAAATGACTAATGAGCGGAGCGGTTTGTGACAACTGATGGACACTAAGTTCAACTTCCTCAAGAGTCTTTCCTCGTATCGCTAGAGCTTGGTTTCATCTGTTCTGAAACGTTTCATTATATCGTAGGCAAAAAATGTTGCGGACGAGATGATGATGTTTGTGCGAGTTCCAGGCAAAATATTGTCATTCGTATTCGTCACCATTTTATACAACAAATCCTACTAGGCCTAATTTTCTATCAAAATTCGATACTTGCTTTTGTTTGTACGGTTTCGTCTTTGTATTTGCATTATCTATTTATTAGCTGATAAAGCGTCGATAGCTTCACGTTGCGACCGTTACTTTATTTACTATCCGCAGATTATCTAGGTGTTTAAAAGCCGCCATTACGGTCTGAAGAATAATCCGAGTGCGTCCTTAAAGGAATCTTCCACGGAAAAAGCTCCGCCCTCATTACCACAGAAAACGATACCTTAAAGGAATCTTCCACGGAAAGAGTGATCATTTTGTCTTGTGTGTAGGATTAGTATTATCGAAACTAACGCTTATGTTCCGTTCTTTTTGCTATGCTCATGAGGCTAGGGGCCTAAGGGGTATCGTTTTTCTGTGGTAATGGAGGCGGAGCTTTTTCCGCGGAAGATTCCTTTAAGTTTCGTCAACCGATCAAACTGATGGATAGCCCTCAGGGAATCAATTTCTTGGCCTACCTTCGGGTGCTACCGCTCAATAACCACTTATTTTCTTTTGACATGCATGTCTTCAGGTCTAGACTAAGGAATGGGTTGGCTAATTCTAAGCCTGTTCTTCACAAAAGCCAAATCTCCCAGGACCTAAGCTGTTTCAATACATGTGGTCTTCTAGTCTGCATCTGCCTTCATTCGAAGGCTCCCTGCGGCCGATAGGACTTTATTTTATAGTTTATTTTTGTCAGTGTACCTTTTTAGAGAATAACATCGCGTAAGTATGCAGCCTCATTAGACACTACCCACATCCTGGGACATTGTCGGTATTCATAGGGACAGAATACTCTCTAATCTCGTTTCTGTACCCTCTTTTTCGAATGATCCTCACTTTAGTGCTGACGCAAATCCAAGAAGGCCCGTTGTAGGTTTCAAACGGCGCGACATTATGTCAATCAGTGTGTGTGCCTCGTCACTCTATCCTCGATTATTCATTTAATTTTTTCGTGTGTGGAATTCGCTTTAAGGATAGCTCTTGTGCTTTGACGATTTCTTCAGGCTAACTTTTGAGTTGATCCAATGCCGAATTAACGGCGAAAAAGATAAAAATAGCTTCAACAAAATTGTATCGCAGGACCAAGACATATATCCTTCCTTTGTAAGTGCGCCGTTCAGATCGAGCGTGCGCCTGCTGTAGTTTGAGGGGTGGCTAGTTTGTTCGCCCTGTTCTCACCTTCACCTACTTCCATTTCTAATAGAGCAGCTTTGAAGCAAAGCACTAGTTATTTGGCCTTCTTCTGAGAACACGTTCAGCGTCTCTCCAGATACGTACTTCTTAGGTAGCCTACTATTCTTATTAGGTCATTCTAAGTAAGCAAATTTTCTGTTGCTTATGACAGAAATGATAACCGTGTACTATTAAGGATTGAAATGTAATAACTTACTAGATTGCGGCTTATTTCCCAGAGCCAAATTCTTCTAGAGACAAGCCTTTGGCAGGGTCAACCGTCACGTTGGACCGACATTGGACCGACGTTGGACCGACGTTGACCGCTCTCCGCGCCGGCATTCGCACTCGCCTTGCGCGAGCCGTCTGTGTCTCCGTGCGTACGTTCACTCTCGGCATTACTCTCACGCTAGAGAGCCATGCGTTGGACTTTGTCCAACGGACGGTTGACCCTGCTCCTCTCTCTACTTATAATCCTCTCCATCACTATGTGGGCGCAGTATTCGCTCCATCGAATTGAAGCATGAGTTACCGCCTCTGTATTTTTTCACTTTTTTTTTCGAAGCTTCGCGAGAAATATGGAGGCTAGAGTCTGAAATCCATCGCCCTCTCCACTCTCTGTTTGTTTCACAGCTATTTCAAGTTTATTGACCATATTGGTAGGAAGCAGGACTACGAAGTTATTACGCAAGCTTCCGAAACTTGATTTATTCCTCTCTTTCCGTAACCAGGAAGCAGCTCAAGGTATTTGTGTTCATGAAGGGCGCTGCTGTTTTGAAAAAAAATGTTTTTGAGATCGAGATCGGTTTGATAAGTATGACAAAATTGCAAACGTCGCGACTTTTACACAAAAACCGGTCCGTTTTCGTCCATTCATGAAGTTCACCTCAAAGTAAAGGACGTCCGGAGGGATGTTCTAACTTGCAAAATCGACGGTAGAATAGCCGTCATCACCAAAGAGGCAACAAATATTTTTATTCTCAAGGGCATCGGCGCTTGGCTTAATGTAGGGTCAAGTTTATCGGAAATGAAAGTTCCTCTTTGGGAATTTAATCCCCAAACATCGCAGTTATTTAATGAAGAGGAAAAGCAAGCTGACATGTTTTTATGTGGTGGGGGACTCAGTGCTGTTTGGAACGACTCAAACATGCGGTTATTCAAAGCAAATGTTAGTGAGAACGATAAAGTATGAAGTATATGATGCGTAAAATACTCAAATATAAAGAAAATCATTAGTTTATTTGCGACAATAGCCGGTAGTGAAATTGACTCTCAGCGTTCAAACAGTGATGTTGAAAAAATCATTTTTTCCAGTTTCCTGAAGAGCCTCTTCTGAGCTTCTTTTAAGACTCTCCGATCTTTGCTGACGGCAATGTCCTTTTCGGCGTATTCGTGCATAAAAAAATGGAAAGCGCGCCGAAATGGCGCTCAGTGCTCCTCCCCCCCCACCCCAACTGAACGTTGCCTTTTGAAAATCAATTCCTCTCAAATTAGATGGACTGTATAAAAAATGAGGCAAGCATAATGGTGTGAGTTGGTGCACCGATGTGAGAGGATTTTTGCCTCGGGTAGAAATCTAATCATTGACGACCGAGCGACGAACCAAATACGTCCCCACTATTTCAGTCGACTGATCTTGCGATGAGGTCCACCTTCCATTGTTCTAGTCTGAACTATCCAGAATGCATTGTCGAGATTACGAAAAAAATAATTATACTCATTGGAATTATAAAAAGTTATGAACCAATGACCGGTATAATATTTGTTCTATTCCTGTTAGGGCGGCTCACTGGTGCAGTTTGTTCCCCAAGAAAGTAGGGTTAAGCTTCGCACTAAAGAGGGAGTTAGCAGATGTATCGAGGAGGGTAGTGAGGCAGTCGCGTGACAGGTTGAAGCTGATAGCTACGAGGTCAATAGTTCCGGAGTAATCTGCGTTATGAAGGCCCTAACTGAAAGATCCTGAAATTGTAAAAAATTACAGTTAGATGCTCACCACGCGGATCGTTGAATGAGTTAGTTCGTTTCAGATATTTGCAGTAGCTGTGATTTTGTACCTTGAATGTCTTACGCTTCAGAGATCTCTCGCCACGAAATGAATGAAAACAAAAGAAGATTTAGTTGCGATAAATTTGGTCACTGGGGCGCACTTCTGTCCAGCCGGCTTTTACGCTGCTTCTTGGTCCTAGCACATCATGGACCGCTGCTCCTATCTCCGCTTTTTCAAAACCATATTTCGTCAACAATTTCATGGGTATTAACAACACTAACATTTCTTGTTACCTAGTTCAGAAAACAATGTTTGAAACAGCAATAAGACAAAAAATGTCATAAAACTCAAACTGTTTTATTTCTGCACTTCTCGTGGTCACCTTGTCATCATGGCATAACGCGATTCAAGTGGTCCTTAAAAGCGAATAGTAGTGTTTGAATGATTCCTCATTCCCCATCGACAAGAGCAATGGGTAATGGAAGGAGGCCCGTCGCCGGCGGTACAAGAGGCAGCAGACGACAGCGTGTACTGTAGTGAATTTTCGCTCAAGTTAAAAGAGAATGTACCATTGATACGTCCCACATCGTACATCATGTGCTGCAACTCCTCCGCTGACTCTGCCTTCTTGCCGCGCGACGGGCCTCCTGTCGGGTGCCCCAGAGCAATATGACCATGCGATCAAGGCTAATCCATTGTCATCGCATCGGGTATCAAGCTCGCCGCGCTGACATGATGGTGTAAACTGCTCTGAGGCTGTGACTGTTGATTAGGTGTTCTACATAATTCACAACAAGTAATTCTAGCCCCTTACGTACATGTTTCCCCACTCCTTTCATTCTCATTTGCCATCGTAGTCATGAGAATTGCAAGTCGAAAACAGGAAATGAGCTGTTGAGAACAGCCGGAAGCGGAATTCCCTCTTCGTATAGTTTCCTGATTGTAATTTGCCTGCTACTCGTTATTTCTGCCTACTTCGTAAATGTAGTTCCTTTCAAAGAATTATTCACCCACGAGTTGTCCAGGCTAGTTCGAAGGATATGCGCATTTTTGGATTGAGCGCCCATAAGACCAGTTCCGTTTTTATTAATCGTGTAAGGTGAATCCTTGTGAACACTCAGACACACCTCGAAAGAGGTTTACGCGAGAAGTTAGGGCAGAATTCAGACCTGCGATCGGAGCTTGTTACTGGGCACAAAACGAGTCAATCAGTGCTATTCATAGAAGCGTCAGTTGGTCAGTGCCATAGCGTGTCTTTGACCCTTTTGTTCGTGATGTTTTTCCCTTCATGCTATACATTCTGACGCAAAGGGCTACCATAGCAAGCAAAAACCCTCTACCATAGCCCTCTCTTCGTACCATTACACGTAATTTCTCTTTTTTCGCGAAACCATCATGCTTTGATCACGCGACTCGGATACTTTGGTTTTAGCTCTTTTTCTGAACTCAAGAAGTGATTTAAGTAGGCTATTATTAAAACGAGGGATGATATTGTTTCCGAAAATAGATGATTTATGGGTATTCTACGGAGTGTCTCATGCGTCAATGCGTCATCTCTCCACAAGCTGCTCTCTGGTTTTCCTACACATCTCCTCTTCTATGAGAGAATGTCAGTACAATGCTTACTTATTTTATTACAACTCGCGTGTGAAGTAACAACAACTGCAACCTGAATTGAGCGACCAAAATAAAACTAAAGATATAATTAATCAAAACGGATTCATGAGAGAACTCATCTAGCTTAAATGCAGGTTTTACGGTGAGAAAATAGCTCCTTGGAAATAGGGGTAGAGGTGGCCAGTGAAGTGATGAAGAAAAACCATCTGAAACGGCTTGGAACCCGAAAATGGGACTCCTTCCTTACCCATCGCATTGATGCGACTCTCATCGTTGTGCCCTCTTCAACACACTGCGTCTCTCCTGCTATACCCACGCGCCCTTATCACTCGTCCACATGGAGTTAGACCTGTGGCGAGTGATTAGATAGTCGGTGGGCGTACCCCGCCAACCGCGCCAAGAGTGAGCCATGCTAGATCGCCGAGGTCAAATCTTTCGCTACTAATTACGCGTCGGTCAGCACCCTCAGGAGGTCCGCCTGTCTCCCAACTATGGCAATTTCCGTTCTCTTTTGACTCTTCGTTTTTATTTCGTGAATTCATCCTTTGACAAAATGTGAGAGACCCGTGATTTGAATATGTAAATGGCCCTGTGGCATAAGCCTTTTTTGCCGTTTTAGCTTTGCTCACACCATCATCACTTGCATACCCCCTGAGCACGGAAACTTTAAGTATAAACCGTCCACTCTTATCTCAATTCAGTCCACTAAACGTTTTCTAACTTGGCAGTTAGATAGGATTGCAGCGAAAGGTGTATGGGTATACAGAAATAGGGAATTCCTGGCGGTTACCATGGGAGAACGCTATTATTTCAATAACATGTGGTAACTAGGAGTACGATGTCAATTCTCCATGTACAACATGGCTATTGGTAACTGAAAGATATGAAATCCATTATTGAAAATTGCCTAAAACACCTTTATGGGAACAGCTCCTCATTCATTCGAGGTTTATATGTATTTACAACAGCAGTAGGAGTGGGAAAAAGAGTCGGAAAGGTTCCCATTGAAACAACCTTCCCATCGTTCTTACATTCCTCCTCAATAACACTTGCGATATCGATTTTCGTTTTCGAACTAACTCATCGTATCCATTCATCTGCGCTGACATCGCTTATTATTATTATCTATTTTATTCGAATGCTTTTTAAAGGCTCCTATCTTCGTTGACAAAAAGTTCCTTTACGTAAAATGGACTCACTTGTTGCGTTTTTCGTCAGTTTTCAAGTGATTAGTGAACTATGAAGCTATTTTGCAAAAATCTTTAGCAGCTGAAGTAGCACCGAATAAAAAGTGTACTGATCCTCTGCTACCCGAATTTCTAAAAATTTCTAATAACCAGCAACATTTGAGGTATTTTTGATTCAAGCAAAATCTAACACAATCCTTTCAAAACGCGAAAAAATTCGTTGAATCTCAGCTCGTCGATTCTACAAGTTCAAACCTATATCTGTTGCGAATCGCTTATATTCCACTTGAGGCTTTTGAACCTGAATCTGACACAAACAGTCCTTATTTTTGATTGTTTCATAACCACGCGAAGTTTTCAATTTTTCAAAAGCCAAGGCGCTGCAAACTCATGGTCTCTCTTTTCATATCACCGTTTATCTTCCTCATGTTCTCAATGTAAACCTGCGATCGCTTCCCCGCAGAAATATTTAGCCTCCGACTTGGTTAACTTTGTATAATCGTCCTTTATTTCCTGAGGATGCTTTCGTCAGTCTTAAAATCAGTGACGAACCTCATCTTCTTCGTGAAGTAATCAAAAGAGAATAACCGCCTCGCTGAAACAAAACACTCAATCAAGTCTAGTTCTAGGGCAATTTTTGAAAACATTCTTCTTAGATACAGAAATTACCTGCATAATAGGATTGTGCGTGCCTCATTATCTTTCTCCCAACATCTTCCCAGTGAAACAGAATGCATGGCACACTCCGACGATTGACTTAAACTTGGAAGTTCAAAGCCTAAAATAAGCCCTAAATAGGCTCAACTGTAATTCAACGTTGCCCATCACCTTCCAGACAAATCCGCTCTGAACGAGTTGTAAAAATAAAGCAAAAGAAATAATTCGCTGAAATTGGCGAAAATACCGAGCTTGGGAGGCGGTGCACTCCCATTTGGCCTCAAAATCCATCGTGAAGCGGCCGCTACGTCTACTTTCGCTCTTCTGAGTATTGCTTTTTATCTCTCTTCTTTGCGGAATGTTCTGGCCGTCTTTGGTTTATGGTTTTCAAATCAAGTTCTGGCATGTCTCAATGTTTGCGGTGCATTGAGCAACCACTCGCGCCGAACACCTTTTGTGATACGCGTCAATGAATGGTGTACAGCACGGGGTATGAACCATCTCGTCGTATGTTGTCGCTCCAGGTCAATGTGCTGCCCGAAGATCCTACACGTGCAAGTAAAAAGAGTGCATTATGGCGTAGGCGTGACACCTACCGCGCTAGTGGGGCAATTCTCTCACTCCTTCCAGCGAGCAGCTGTAGCAGAGAAAAATCTCAGAGGAATCCTGATTATTAGTACGAATATAGGGAAATTATTGCAATAGTTAAAGATCCAATGAAAACTGTCTTATGCGTTAGGTTGCCGAATCACGGCTGTGGCAGCTCCATCAATTGAAAGAACACCTGGGAGGACCTATTTCGGTTACTGTACTTTTGGAAAGTAAATTATTCTTTTATTCAGTCTCTCTTCACTTCAGTCAAGAACTTAAGCAAAGGTTCAGGGCCAACACCACTCTAATGATTTTAGCCTGTGCTAAAGGCCTCGTGTAACTCAGAGGTCGCGTTACTTCTCTACGTCGAAATGCGTTACGGTTAGACGCCAGAACTTAACAACTTTTAGCTCCACCAGTGCTATCAGCTTGCCGCCTGCGCTCCTCACCGCCGATCTTGTCTGCAATCGCAATGTTGTTGGCTATTGCTCTCTCCCTCGACTTCTCTCTCTATCCGCTCTCCCCGCTCACATTATCTCTCATCTCCCTGTTGGCCTTTTGAACTTCTACGCAGCGTAGAGCAAAAGGCTCGTATTTCCTGTGTATTTCATGATTTTTTTCCTTTTTTCTCCACTGGCGGTCCACCTCCCACCCCTACGTCACATTTGAGTAATTGCTCAAGAAATTTTATACGGATCTTGCCTTTTTATTTCTCCGATAGTGCCATATTCGTCGAGTTTTCCCTCCGGACTCTCACCGACCAGCCATTTCTAGGCAATAACGTATCTTTTTCTATACTTCCATACAATGGAGCATTCAGAATGTGATCTTTTACTAAAAAACACATTAATATACAACGCAATCGTATCCCTTGGTCAAAATCGCCTTCCCTTCAGAACTTCGTCCTTCACGATCCTATTTTCACATTCATAAGTGCCGATGAGGGACACATCATTAGCCCTCAAAATAGTGCTAGAAAACTTGGCGCTGCTTTCTTCATTTTCTCCTATCACATATGCATGTT
This sequence comes from Ostertagia ostertagi, assembly GCA_036418205.1. Taxonomy (NCBI): domain Eukaryota; kingdom Metazoa; phylum Nematoda; class Chromadorea; order Rhabditida; family Trichostrongylidae; genus Ostertagia; species Ostertagia ostertagi. The sequence continues at coordinate 14,153 of MU870883.1, read as the reverse complement.
TCTCTTCCCTTTGATCAATCATCATTTTCTTCTGCGGCACGCGGGCTGTTTCGCCTTGCCGCTTACCACATTCGAACGCCAAGTGCTTCCTTTCCACTTGATGATGTCGGAAGAGTTTCACCAAGGTTCAGGATCATTGTAGGCTGTCGAGTGGAGTTTTTTTTTCCACGTCCGATGTCTTACGCATGATGACTAACCACGACCCCAATACAATACGACCTACTCTAATATTTGGGCGACTGAAACAAGCCCCGACATTATTTGTAATGCTCTACTGAACTGTTGTCGCTCAAGACCTAGTACAGCTTACCATCCGCTTTTGACCTTTGAACGTTTAAACCCTTCCTATCAGCCCAAGTGTGTACATATATATAAGGCCCGCACGGTGAAGGACAGAAACAAGGCCTTCGCATCGTCGTGATCCTGAATAACGCGCCACGCATATCCAACTTCCGTTCACCAATAGATTACCATGGATATGCTCAATTTCACAGACAGTCTGCGTAGCCAACCTTATCTAGCATCGTTGTCTTTTGATCCTATCAGTATTGTCACAAGAATTGCTGAGTTATGCAAATCTCTCCCAGTAGGCAAAGTCTGAAAAAACTTAAGATTAACTACCAAACATTTTAAAATAAGTCTGATGAAAAACAAGCGAATTGATCGCTTTTTTTTGCTCCCTGCTTTTTTTTTTCTTGCTGCCACCTCCTCTACCAATTCTAATCAAGTATACCGTCCTCCTCGAACGGCTTGTTATGTAGAACCTCAGGGTTCGCACTAGTTTTTCGCTGTCGCAAGCCAGCTGCTTTGAGAGGATTCAACGTACGATTCGCTTCAGAATAGAAATATCCCTTTTTGTAATTTTATTTTCTGCCAGTTTCACGCATTGTTATCGTTTGCGATCATAACTTGTGTTAAAAATTTTCATTTAGGGTTGACGTATTCAGAAGATGTTTGGATGAAGTTGGATTCGTGTGCGAGTTATCCTAGCAGAGAAAAGTAAGTTTCTTATTATTTCGGTACCCAGTAACTGGCTTACAAAAAGCGCTTGGCGTTCAACAGTGGTGCTCAAAATGCTCACATCATTCAAGCTTCTTAAATATTTACAGCAGGTATCTAAAAATGCATGTATTGGAGCTCTCTACGATGATCAATTAAAGGATAAAGGATAAAGCATTTGCCGTTGATCAATCCCTTTTTGGGATGCGGCACGCATTCTACTTCCATTTGTACATTCGTAGTGGCGTTTGAATGCGATGTGGCCTATACAATGACTTGCGGGGGCCAGCCGATGTTCAAGTCAGTGTTTTTATCCTCCCAGACAAGTCTGGTACCAATTAACCGACCCCGGAGGGATGGAAGGCTTGGTTGGCCCGGGCGACTCACGACCCAGGATTTGATCCCCGGACCGCTCGCGTGGTGAGCGCGCCACTTGTCACTACACCACTTCCGCCCTCCACTCACCAAATTTATTCCTCCAGATCTCCCTGTTTACGCCTAAGTTATTAAAAGTGCTCTATTCGCGAGAATCAATATAACTCTTAAAGTGCACAGAACACCGATACCGTGCATCTCGTTTAGTTTCTAACTACAAATCCTAGATGTAGAACTATAAGTAGTCATCCTACAGTCATGATATACTCTATATCATAACTGCTAGGACAACATCGCATGATGCCGACTTTTTTTACAGTCTCATCTTAGGAAATCTCCGTGCATAACAAATCGAAACCAGAATGACATAACAAGCTAGCTCAGCCTCCAGTAGCCTAAATCTAACCCTCACGTGGGCCCATAATGTCCTTATTTATAATTAAAGATCGCTTAACCATCATGTTTTAAGGTACTGCCATGCCACATCCTGAAGACGGTGCGTGAGTCATTGAACTTGGGGGGAAGATTGATAAGGGCATCCCCAGCCCACTCCGTCCGTAAACATGATGAGGTCTAAAGTAAAATCGTGTCGCGGACGTGGTCGCAGAAGTACGACCCCCTCCCCTAAAATCGAGGTCTTGGCACGACCCCCTTAAAACAGAGCATACGCAAACACAACAGCCGAGGAAGAAAAAAAATCGTCGAAATCTACACCCTCGATGAAAGGTTCCATTCCTCCATTTCCCAACCTTTTGAACAGCACGCGGTAGGGTTAGATAGAGCTAGATTTGCTACTATCAGGCAGTATTGGAATTGCTATGAAAGCCTTCCATTCGAAGAGATATAGTCTCTCAAATCCGTCGAGGGAACGTCGAGGATGCTGAAATTTTTCATGCGAGTTTTTGCCACTTAAGGCAATATCTTTCTAATCTCGAAGAGCTTGGAAAATCCAGCGTGAAAAGCGGACAGGTTGCTCTTTCTAACATCTGAGCCCCTTCTAATCTCCATTTAAAGGACGAATTCACGCTGGAAAGGCAACCCATTTCAAATTAAGTTAGCGATGGTGAGTGGTACACTAAAGAAGGAAAAACCATGCGAAACGGCCCAGAACCTGAGAAATGGGACCACTTCCTTGCCCGTTGATTTGAGCATTGATGCGACTATCATCGCTGTGCCCTCTTCAACGCTACGCTCTCTCACCTATCTAATCACTCACCACGTATAGACCTGCGGCGAGTGATCAGATGATCGGTGGGCGTGCACTGACCAGCCGCGGCGGGATTAAACCTTAATAGGTCAACGAGGTCAACTCCTCCTGTGCAAATTGTGCTTCAGTTCGCACACTTAGGAGCTCCGCGGGTCCCTCAACCAGGTGAATTCTTCCTAATTCGATTTTCCCTCTGATCGTGAATTCGTCCTTTAAGACTTGCTTCGAGGATGATTCTCGCCGCTCAAGCCGCTTTTCCTTCTTCACCATTGCAAGTGGCAATTTTTGGCAAATGTGTCTCATATACATTCTTCCCAACATAAGCAATAAGGAAAAGGGGCAATCGTCATCATCGAATTTTGTCTGGGTATAGGCCATGCATCCGACCTTCACTCGAAGTTGCAGAATCGATTCGAAGGTGTCATATGATCATGACCAGTTGACAGAAGCTGCATTGTAGTAAACACATTTCGTAACTCCTATAACAGAGGGAACAGCTCATTTGCAGGGTCATTCCTTCACGGTTGTCGTTTTGCGACAGCGTCCCCAACAACAATAAAATAGTTAGGTTTGAGTAAAAACATAGAAATTAGAAATTTTTAGGGGGAATAATCAAAGAATTAGTTCGACTTCCGTTTCGCACGTGCCCTTAGACGGAAGCCAAACTGGAAAAAATACCCTCCCTCCGTGCTCTTCAGTAAGGAAGGAGGAAAAAGCGTTGAATGAGCATAACTTTATATAGTTGGCACCTCTTATTCCTATTTGCCCACGATTATTCTGAATATATTACCCCTACTCCGATACGACCCGCCCAATGCCCAGCCTGTGCGACCCCCCCTCTGTCGAGGATATCCTAAACGATATTCACCCTGGTCTAATCCATGACTTTCAATGACGTCATCACAACTGTCCCTCCTCCAGCCATCTGCTTTCCCAGTTGGAGGTGCTTCAAATCGCGCCAGCGATGCGCTTTTAAAACAGCCAGCTGAGGCGACGTCAACAAACTGAATTCCTCTCTCCTAACACCGAAGCCACAGCGAACCTCCTTGTGTAGGAAGACGGATTCAGTTTTTGCCTCTGCTGCCACTTCCATCAAAAACGTTAGCAGTTGAAATTGCGATATCCGTGTACACCGACTAATTTAAGATTTTTTAGAGTGTATGAAAGCGCCGTTTGTGTTTACTGTTGTGGGATTCTCAAGAGGGTCCTGCACGTGTTTGCATTGCAGCCGACACCACTGACAGACGCTGGATAGGTTTAGAGTGAGCCCCGCCTCACCACCTTCGCCTCCGAACGGACCGACACAAATGGCGAATAACATGTCATAGTGAACATGGGGAATATCATAAACATCTTTTGCTTTGGATTTTTAATTTAGCCTTCTCAAAATCTGCATTCTGAAAGAAGACTCAGCTTGCAGTTTCTCCAGCGGCTTTTTGCACTTCTCACTATGCGGTCCGCCTCAAGCCACATCAAATTTCTATATGATCAGTGTTTTGCTAGAGTTCGATCATATCGGGATTCTTGTTCCCGGAAAATTCCATTTAACCGAGTCCAGGCTTCCAATTTAACGTGCCCAAGGTTTGATTAAGGAGTGGCGAACGGCTTTCTTTACCTTTTTCTAATTATGCTCTCTTCCCCGCTACTCAAGTAAAAAATTCACTTACCTCGTCACTCATATTTTGTTTGTCCTGTGCTGGTCCTGAGAACGCGTTTGGTACCTGTCTTGTATGTCAATCGCTGTTTCAGCGTATTACGACCGCGTCGGCCGCTGCCGTTCCGTTCGACCAAATTTTGGCTCCGTCTGATCCGGCCATGGAAATGGCGGCATATGAGACGAAAAGTGCAGAGGTAATTCGCTTGCTCACTTCTTGAGTTTTTCTTTGAATCCTTTGTAATTTTATTCTTACTGAATGGAATGTTTTGCGTTCTGGGAACTGCTAGAATAGCACTCGTACAAATAAGGGGCCGTACAGCAGTTGGGGCTGGGGATGTCCCCGGCCGGGGATGAGTCCCATGTTGAGAAATGTCCCCTCCCCGGTCGGAGACTCTGCTGCATACGGTCCGAGGAGATTTGCTTCATAGCACTGTAGCACTGCTCCAAAAAAAGGGTGAAATTGTTTGGGCACGTAGGAATTGACTTTTAGTTTTTTTCTACACTCGTCATTGTTTTCCATCCATTTGTTTGCCATCCACTTGAATGTTATTCGAATGCTTAATGGCGGCTGTTGGAGTTGAGGTTGACAAAAAGAAATTGTTTTTCAATTTTTTTGTTTTCCTCATTGATCACTTCCTGTTCGTTTAGAGCTGGCAGCGAACGCTCGAGAAGGTTAACTCCGACTATTTCGGCAGCGTGCCCTCCTTCTCCTTCACTGCCGAATTTGCATAATCCCCTAGAGTCAAGTATTACTTCGGGCGACTCGGTTTCCTATGCAAACACTAACAGTGGTAAGTGATTTGACACATAAAGTTCAAATGTGCATTCTGAAGTGAAACTGTGGGAGTATTAACTAGTGTATCCTCAGAGAAATGGCCCTAAAGGGTCAGGTCTCAGTGATAAAAAAAAATCGAATTAGTGGAGTTCAAGTGGAGTTGCAGATGTTAATCGATTCGTTGGTGAAAAAAGGAAAAAAGTCGCTGATACGGTAGAAATCAAGGTGTTGGGTAGTGCGCGAAGTCGCGAGACTTCGAGCCGGTTGTATGTCAACAGAATCGTCCGCATCCCGCGCTAATGGGCGTGGCCGCGACGTCGCAATTGCAGTGGACGAGTTTCTGTGTGCGTCATTCGAATTGAATGTTGAAGGAACGCCAAGCAGGCCCGTCCTTCAAAATTCAACTTCAATCAATGCGCGGATAGTTTCCAATTCCTTCGAGGCTTCCTTTCTGCTTTTTTTTTCTTCAAATATTGTAACATGAACTTCGAAAATAAAGTTGTTCACGCCACTTTTTACGAAGAGCCACAGCAAGTGAGTGAATTCGATATTAGCCCCCCCCCCACACAGATTATTGCGTAATTAAAAAATCCCGGGTTCGCGCTACAGCTTACTTTTTTGCAAAATAATTCTGCTTGTAACCGAGATTGCCAATAATAGTTTATTCGGCTAACGTTTCGGCGTTATCGCCTTCATCGGAGCCTGGATTACGTCGGCCTGGATGGTCCACCGTCATGGCGAGCTGGTAGAAATGCAGCTTAAACGGAGCCCTAGGGCAACCTGCCTAAGGGACCTTCTGAGGTTGATCACGTGGCTCAAGCTTCTCAAAAACCAGTCGAGGCGGAGCGCGCCGCTGACCCTCTGCAACCTATTTATCAATTTAACTAGGTCTCCATCCTAGGGTGTCTCCCAAGAGGCCCATCGCGCGGCAAAGGGCGAGTCGCAGCGCGTGCTGTGCGATATGAGACGTAGTATGGTACACTCTATTTAACCTGACGCCTAACCGCTACAGTATGCGCTGCGACTCGTCCTTTGCCGCGTCTGCGTCTCTTCCTTCGCCGCGCGATGGGCCTCTTGGGGGACACCCTTCATCTTAAGTTCCGTGGAAGTTGAAAGCCCTCCCTGGTTAGAGAAGTATAATTGCCACTGGCTTCTTATCTCTGCTGACGTTACAGTTACATACCGTAGGTTTCAAGAGGGTTTCCGTGACAACTGTCAAGAAACGAGAGGCTGTAAAGTGCTCTTGTCATAGCTCTTTATCTCTCAACCATATCACCTGGCGTTCGCCAAGTGTCTTAGGCGACTGTCAACAATTCCGACTCGTTTCACCCTCTTTTCAAGAGTTTCGTAAACTATTTGACGATGGCGCCAAAAGTCACATTGAGTTTAGCTTGACGTTCTCTGGAATTCAGTTGCTGACGACGCTGACACAGCAGTTGTTTTCGGAGCTCGTGAATTTTCCCCGTCTTATAAACAACACTCGCCTGTTGTCATAAAAATGTCACATCTCGCTTACCTACACCCGCTCTGAAAAAATCAAGAAATAAGTTATCCTACTGTTTTTGCAATATTTTGATGTAGCTTTTGTTTCCTTTACCCTTCTAGGCGTCTTCATCGTCTTTTTGTCTTCTGTCATCCAAGCCGGTTTTCTCACCTTTTGCGCTTTTGACTTTGTTGAGGCCGGGGGCCCCTTCTTCCTCTGTAGTGCCTCTTTTTCCCTTCATTCGTATCCCTCCCCGCCACCCTCAACACCCGTAACCTTGGCTGTTTGTGCTTCCTCGTTTATACTTCCGGATTTTCGTGTATTGCCCCAATTAAGTAGAATTTTGGACGAGTGTCCTTGAGAAATTGGCCCCTAATAGAGCCATTATCCTTACATGTCTGTCATTCAAAGGCTGCACTTAAGTGGTACACTAGTTGAAAGAGGTAGTAAACAACAGCAGTTATGCAGGAAATGAGCTTCAGAACGACCTGTCCTTTTCTGTGGAGATCTCATTAACATTATTATTACATCTCCAGTAAGAATTGTGCAATGAAGAAATCCTGGCACAATATGTTGTGGTACTTGTCTAGTTGATGGCACTTGCAAATATCCAATAATTGCTTGATTCCCATTTGCGCCTTTTTTTTCCTCAGCATCACATTTATTTGACGGGAAGTATATTATTTTTAGTGGAATAATTCATATCGCAAAAATGCTTTTTTTTTGGAAAAATGCCAAGTAATTTTGTAAAATGTCAAGTAAGTAGGAAATGTATGAATGGTGATGCAGCGCTACATGTTATTCTTTCAGATCTTCCCGCAGCTGAACGAGCTGACTGCCATACCGCCAACGAGCGTCCCTCAATCGTCAGCACATGTAGTGAAGTTTTACTCCTCTCCAGCGCCAAATTTAGGGCGATAATGTCATAATGTCTTAAGTTAGGTGAGTGATTAACTTGACGTTGGGGAGGGTATATTCTCTACGTATAGGGAATTAGGCTCTGAAAGACAGGAGACTGGTGCTTCCACGCAAAAAGTGCACCCTTGGCTGCCTGCAAGGGTTACAGCCGTGTAATTGCCGGCCTTTCCAACAGGGAGCCCTCCTCCAGGCGTCCTAGAATGCTAACAGAAAGTTTGAATAGTTGAATTTACTATACGTTCCGTCCTCAAAAGTTCATTTCACCCCAGGCACCCCATTTTCAAGGTAAGCTCGATTGTCGGCATGAACTCGGCCATCCGAAATGAGCTCCTGAATCGGTAGGTGAGAATGGGGCCCGATCCCGTGGGTCTCAGGTCGCTTACCTTGGTGACTTTTGGGTCGGTGTCAGACTTTGCGAATTGAGTTTCGCCGAAGAATTCCGTCGCTCGAATTGAAATATATACCACGCCCCTTGTCGGCGACCATCCATACATTATACGAAGTTATACGAAAAATATAGCAGTGTTAGATGCACTAGCAGTGATGACCTTTTTGCTAGAAGGCTTCAATATCAACGGCTACTTATTGCTTGTTTAGCGTGAGGCCAGCTGAACTGATTCCCCCTTCAGTGGCCAGGGTTCAAATGACTGATCTCGCCATTCCCTCCGTTTTTCGCTGAGAATCCCGTCGACGAGAGCACATTGCAGCAGGAGGATAGCCAGATCGTGGATGAGCGTAAGTCTTTCTTTTTCAAGGGAACTCGAGCAATATACAACCCACGAATAGAATAATTCCTCATATAGTACAAATAATTGTACCCCTGGTTGAGGAACTGAAAGGAGCTCAGGTCAGGGTGGGAAAAAACCGTAGGCGCAAGCACTGTCCGGCAAAGAACACACGAAAGAATGATCGCGAATGGAAATGGATTCCACTTTTACGAATCACATTGATGTGTAATGCAAACAGTCTGACAGAAACTTCACAACGATTGCGTAAGCATTCTCACTTTGGTTGCAGTAAGTTTTAATACCCGCTAAACGATCAGTTGTGGTTTAGGTTCGTGATGATTTGCAAGCATTCACTAGGAAAGCAACAGTCAAAGGCTTTGTATGAAGAACTTTTGAAATTCAGAAGTGAGCTACTGACATGGCACCCATCGTATACTCGAGCCTAAGTCGGTGCAGCCAGCATTCTCATTGAAGGATTATGTGGGCATCAAAGATAGCAAAGGCAAGCTTTCCTACTTTTTCTTTCTTTCCAGTTTTTCCTACTTCCTTCTGTTCTTACGTGAGCTGTCCGGAAATGTTTTTTTTTTTGTCATTTTCAGCTTATTATAGTAAACGGTGCTGTAAAGGCTGAAACTTTGCGAAAGATGTACTCAATCTCGGCGACCACTGATTATCGAATCTCTTCAAATTATTAGTTTTTAGGACCGGCGAATTTGCAGCCCGACCTGAGAAGCCACGTGCTGAGGAAGCTTGTTTCCACCCTCCACGGCTTCAGCTCATCAAAAGCTATAGCCGTTACGGAATTGATTCGGATTGGCAAGGTTACTGACTGGACGTGTTGTCCCTTACGGGGTGCACACACTTGGACTAGTCTCTATCGATGCTTTTATGACAGTTGCCTTAAACCATTCAAAAAAACCGTGTGTGTCAAAGGACTGACGTGCAGTGTACCAGTCCCCTCACACAAGTCAGGCGCTGCTTGTTTTTTCAATGTCATGATCGAATATCAGAGTGACTTACCAACGCCTGAACTGATACAGCGATAGTGATAACACTCGATTGAAATATAAATGATGATACACATTAGGAGCGCTCGCCGCCTCTCCATACGTCAGGTTTGATGAGACGAGAGGAGATATTCCCATAAGGAATTAATTTATGGTGAAGTAAATTTGTTGCTTTTGTTTTGCACCCAGTTGCTATGCGGGAAACGCGAACAATCAGAAACCGACCCTTTAATATGTAGCAAGAAGACCAGCGATGATGGATGGTTATGCCTAAAAAGTACAGTACACGTAAGCGTTTTACCGAGCCGAGCCACGCCCATAGTGGGCGTGGCGTGCATCGCACTGAGCAGCATGTGCTTGACAACATGTGAATAGAACGCAGTTTATCATCAATTCAGAATTGTAAGCTATCGCAGATAAAAAATACCAATAAAGGAAGATAACACAACTCCCTGATTAGAGGAAATTATGCAATATTCTCTCCTTGCTATCCGTACAGCCCGAAAATTGATGAACTTTGCCCAGTACGCAGGTGAGGCTGAAGTAAATTTCGATATAGTTCCAAAAGCAGAAACCGTGAACAATGTAAGACAGATGCAGTGATAACCGTGTCGATCTAAAGATGCCCCACCTTGTGCGAGACGTTTCCACAATGGTAAAATTTCGTACCAGTTGAAACTGCAGAGCAGAAAACTTGTGTAGGAAATCAGTTTCTAAGGTGTTTCCAACATATGGCACTGGCAGTGGCCCGTCCACAATGGGCAAAGCGTGCCTTCAAGTGCACAGCTTTTCCTTAAAGTCCTCGTAATTCGGTTCCATGAGGTATCTGAACGTAAAAAGGCAAATGTAAGTGAGCGTGCGTGCACGCGGGAAAAGAATTTGGGGACCGGAGTTTGCTGCAACTCGTTCCTAGCAGGTAGTCCCGGAGCGGCCGAATATGTGGATAGATGTTGGCGAAAAAAAGGTCAACTGTTGTTGGTGGTCGAGCGTGCATGTCGAACAGTAAAAATAACATAACAAATGCTTCCGGCGCAGCTCTATTCTGGGTAGACTACATTATGGGCAGTAGTGGATGGTGCTTAAACAATCTGGTTCTGACATTTAAGTTGATCTCTTCAGGAGGCCTGGCCGCAAAGGTCTTTCGCAAAGACACTCTGGCGTTACGGCTCGATGCGCCGCCGTGTAAGGACGACATTAGCGGCCAAACTGCAGATGATCGACGAACTCTGATGCATAACGCCTCGATCAAACTTGCACGGTATCATAGAATTTAATTGGGGCTTGAGGGATAAGGAGCGTGTTCTTTTTCAAAATAACGAGGGGGCTGCTAGGGGTCGATCAGAAGTTGCGTCAGCTAGCCTTTCTGAGTTTTTTTCTTTTCTATTCACTCATGAGTTTGTTATTTAGAAAGTTGAGTGAGCGCCCCAGTGTTGAAGAACTCGAAGATCGAAATATATTGAAGACAGCTGCTGTGAGATCGATGGAAGAAAAAAGGAAGCTTCTGTTGAGAAAGGTCAATTTAGCTTGTTTCGGTAGCTTAAATGCCCTATTATTCCCTATCTATCACAATTAAATGTCGTATTTTGTGGTATTTTAGTTGAGTTTTCGGCCAACGATTGCGCAGTTGAAGGAGCAGCAGATTATTCAGTTCAATGACTATGTTGAAGTTACACAGGCACAAGCTTACGATAGGAAAGCGGACAAGCCTTGGACGAGATTAACATCTACGGATAAGGTAGCATTAAAGGCTATAAACTCCTTCCCCAGTGTTTTCCTACGTGACGAGATTTCAGGCACTTATTCGCAAAGAGCTGAATGATTTCAAGGCTACTGAAATGGATGTGCATGAAGAGAGCCGAATATTTACTAGGTATTGTTTACAGAACTATTTTCTAAAAGAAGTTAGCGCATAGAATGTCTGCTGTCGTGCCGCAGAACCAGAGTAGGTCAAAAAGCCGTTTTGTAGGATGAGCTGATGATTGTGATATCATTAACCTTGTTACAGGCTTTGCGCACTAAAGTTTTGATGAACTCTAGAGGCGCAATCCACGAAAACAAGAACTGTATAGTTATTGGGTTCGCATATGAAGCAGTGGGGGTACTAATTGGCTTGCTGGAGAAGAAGAAATGAAAAAAATTACTGGAAATGCCTCAAATACTCTTTCCTGGCCACTCTTTCTTCCTGGGCGGTAGGAGAGGGTCTGAGAGATAACCAATCTAAAGATAGGCGACAGCACGACAAGCGGAGCCGAGGGAGCGTAGCAAGGTCGAGGAGGCATAGATATCGCAGGCCTTACAAATTTTGAGACCGCGAAAATCGTCGCTCCTTAGAACTGCTATTTTTCGGTTTTGCTTGAAGCCAAAAAGCCAAACCCTCGTGGAAAACAAGCTGATAAAGCCCGGCTGCCAGACGTTAACTAAGCTTTCCAATGTTTGTGGTGGATAGAGAAACGGTAAGGGATGAAGTGATCGGCACTGATCAATCCGTTTTTGAGATGCCTTCCTCACGCATTCTGCTTCCATCAAAGTAGTAGTCGCATTTTGAATGCGATTTGGTCTGTACAGGGAATTGAGGGGACCAGCTAGTGTAGAAGTCAGGGTTACCTTCCCCAGCAGGTTTTGTACCAATACTTACGTCCGAGGTTAGAAGCGAGTCGTAGACTCCCGGATGCGGTACGGTATAAGAGTTACCTGGACCGTGTGCGTGGTTAGCAGCGTCACTTGCCACTACACCATTTCCAACCCTTGCTGAACAGAAATGCTACTTTTCACAAAAATACTGGGTTATAAACTAAAGTTTCGCCCCAGGCGGGAGTCGAACCAACACCTCTCGCTTACCCGAAACCGGTGGTGAAAGTTTTGTTCATAACCCAGTATTCGTGTGAAACTTTCGCAAGGCGAACTGCGAGCCGAAAAGCAGCAGTTAACAAAGAGACGCTACTTTGTGAAGTGCTAAACTAAGAAGAAGGTTATGCATAGTCTGCTTACATCATAATTTACTTGTCAGCTGTTATTAGAAGTTATTAACTTCACAAATATTAGGTTTCATCGGCCGTGATTGGAGCTTGATGGTCCGCCTACCAGCGTTCATGCTTCTCACTTACCATGCGGACTGGATGGAACTGCACCGCTGCTCTCAAGCCCTACTGCATCCAGCTGTCTGCAGAAATCAATAAGTATAATAACCATTACCCACTGTTCATAATAATAATAATGATAATAATAATGAGAGGATGAAAAGACCTCATTTTCCCCTGTGATAGCAGTATTGTATGCGCGCCAAAATCGTTTGCTCTTTGTTTTGCTTTGAGATATAGGTATTGCGTTCAATGCGATCTTTACTTGTTTACTTGTTTATTACGATGCAAAAGCGACGTTCTACGAGTGAATTCAATGCGAATACGGTCGACTCTCTTTTCATAAAAGAACATTTTTTATAGTGCATACCAAAACATGGATTGTACCCTGTATTGCTGTCTATTTACGTTTTTTTCCATAAAGATTGCGACATAGAGCCTGATTATTCGCGAGATTTTACCTTTGCTTTATTACGTTACCTATGAAATTGTGCAAGGTCAACATGTACTCATATTTCTTTTTGTTGTCCTGTGCCGTTAGGTTCGAGTCGTTGTCCTTTGAATGGAGCTCCTATTCAAATCATAGTCAAAAATTGTGTATATTTAGAACTGTGATTTCCAGTTCTCGTGATCAATCAAGCTTTTTTCAGTTATCCGTTTCGTTTCACCTCGTAAAACGTCGAGAATATTGCATTGGACTTTGCGTGCTATGAAGTGCTGAAAATTTCACCAATAATCGTATCCCTCTGGGTAGCCGACAGGAGGCCCGTCGCGCGGCAAGAAGGTAGGGTCAGCGACGAGTTGCAGCGCGCGGTGTGCGATGTAGGACGCACAATAAGGACATTCTATTCAACGCGAAATCACTACCGTATGTGCTGCGACTGGTCCGCTGACTCTGCCTTCTTGCCGCGTGACGGGCCTCCTGTCCGGTACCCACGATCATGCCCAGTGTACGACTGCCAGATCCACGTTAAAAACGCGAAGATAATATTATGAATTGTGTGGGGGTGGAGGGATCGTATCTCTGTTTTCCTCGACACTTCGCTTGACCCTATCTATAACCCACAGTTTTAGCCCTCTTGAAGATTACCCAAGCCTACGAGCATCAGCCCGCACGCAGGGGCCGTGCAGCAACACCCAGCCGGGAATGGTCCCCGAATGGCGCAGTCCTCATGGTCAAGAATAGGGGGATGCGTCCAGATGCTGTTTTGGGGACCCATCTTCGGCCGGGTACTGCTGCACCGGCCCCTGGGTCCACATGTCTATTGTGTCGTGCCACGGTCGCACGCAGCGTTTTTCTCTGGATCGTGGCGCTGAAATTAGCCACTCGTGCGAAATCGCCGCGCCACTCTGGGTGGTCGGGTGGCGTGCGGCCAGCAAGTGGCTAATTTCGGCGGCGCGCGGTGGGAACAAACGCTACGCACAATGCGGTCGCACATCTCTCCAGACGGATTTTTTATCACTAGGTCGCTAGCACTGAAAATATTACTCATTCCCTTGCTAATAGTGACATCAGAAGAGCAAACGGCACTATTTACTCCTTTACTGCCCCACTCCTCAAAACCAGCCGGTTTCGATCAAAATTTATCCATGAGCTAGGACTTGGCTAGAATTTCTCCGGGTCCATCAAGTAGTTTTGCGCAGTCACCCGTGGAATAGTTTCAAACTCGCAACGAACAGATGTCATGTTCACGTCTACAGGTCAAACTACCCTCGGGGATAAATTTCTGGCCAAATCCACACCCAAGACAAATCTCGAAAAAAAACCAGGGGGCTGAGGAGACTCATTGGTTCAAAACTAATAATAAATATAGGACAAATCATTTGCCGCTGATCAATCCGGGAGCCAGCCGATATAAAATTCAGTACTTTTTTTTTATCCTCCCAGACAAGTCTGGTACCAATTAACCGACCTCGGAAGGGTGGA
>MU870882.1:10656-26023 GCA_036418205.1 Ostertagia ostertagi | reverse complement strand
TCATCGCTATTATTTTCCATCTTACCACAGTTGTTGGCAAGCCTTCCCCGTCACATGGTACGAAATATGTGCCTATTGAGTACTCAGGAAAGGGAGAGAGCGGGGGACGTATTTTTTGTGGGCATCGAGTCCGCGTTGAGCGTGATCGGTAGCGCAATTTCAAATTTCTATGAAAGTTTTGCAAATTTCGGAGACTTTAATGATTCCATCGGATTCCATATGCCTATATATGCACTTGTCAGATTTCTTGGGAAGAGTGAATAGTAGTTTGAAAACCGAGTGTTTTTGCTTGAGAGAGCCCAGATAAGAAAGAGGTGCAGATTCAGAAGAGGGAAAGGGATTCCTTCAATTGGAAACTTAACCTAATTTCATGGTCTATATTGATTTTATCCATCAGCAGAGGCAAAGCCTCTTTCGATAGACCGACTTTTCTAAGCGAGACTGCTTCAGCTGAAGCCGCTACAATATTTCTCCAACCAGTTAACTGACGGAGAAATTCCGAGACCCGCAGACTGACTGAATACATAGACCCCATCTGACCAGCGTTTTAGACAACGTCGTGTTCGTCTGCGATCCTTTAGGGACCTTGTTGAGCTTGAACTGTGCACCATGTTCTAGTGGCAATTCTTCTGATGTCGCTGGTGTCGAAGGCTACTGTGAAGTTTTTTGTGGATTGGGATTTGCTATTCAGTAGTCAATTGGAAGCATTCGGATTGGAAGTGAGCAGATTGTAGTTCCGCTTGAATGTGAAGAGGAAATGCCTTCTTTACCTTTCTACCCTCTATGTTACTTGCGTACAGAGCATATGTAACGATCAGGATTGTTGAGTTACCGAATACCCGAATCGCCGAAATCGCACATAGAGTCGAACAAATTGATTGATATACGGCAAGTCTTCGCAATGGGATCGTCGAATCAGCCGAATCCTGATCTGTGAGCATTGACTACAAACGATTACTCAATGTCGTCCTTGTTTCTGGACACCGAGCATGTTGGCCATTCTGCCGAAACAAGAGAAGGAGAACAGAAGAATAACTGAATCGCCGAATCGCGAAATCGTAGAACCACCTTAAACATGAGCTAGCCGCTGGAACCACCTGAGGGACAGAATCTATTTAGCAATCTAATTTCTAAGAATCTATTTAGCATCATGGAAATGGAACAGAGGGCTACGCAGTGATGCTTAAAGGCAGACCCCGGTCTAAAGCTGGTGCATGACAGCACTTCGTAGATATGGATCAGCCGCGGAGCAACTGAAATTGGGAAAGAAAGTGAGCAGAATCATCTAAAACGCTAAAATTAAGGGACTTCGAAAAACAGGGAAGTTGTATGTGATACGACGGAGAGACAGATCGACCAGAGAAGGTAAAGCACGAGAGAGCACCTCGTATGAAAGGGCGCGCTGATCTCTACATCAATTGTGGTGGGTGTGGAGCGTTGCGATGGTTGCATTTTCTTAGTTAGCGCCCCAAAAGCGCGTTTTGCGCGACGACACGACCTCTGCAGGTTCGGATCCAACAAGTTCACTCATGGTGTGCTTCCTACCAATGAGCCTAATCCCGGGGTTTGCCTTCAAAGCAAAAGTCCCAGCAGGGTTTTTACCTTCGACACTAATGGTGTGGAACGATGCGCTAGCCCTAGTCAAGAACATAAGAAGTGTGACTGAACAAAAACTCACCTTGGAAAAGCCGCTAGAAAGGGAGCTGAACGGCTTCGAAGTGGGCGTGGTTGGAAGTCGGCCGAGGGGATTGCAGCCGACTGAGCAACCACGCCCACTTCGAAGCCGTTCAGCTCCCTTTCTAGCGGCTTTCCAAGGTTTTTTTGTTCAGTCACACTTCTTATGTTCTTGACTAGGGCTAGCGCATCGTTCCACACCATTAGTGTTGAAGGTAAAACCCTGCTGGGACTGTTTCACAAGAATGCTGGGTTGTGAACAAAACTTTCGCCCCAGGCGGGACTAGAACCCGCACCTCTCGCTTTCCGGGCAAGTGCGCTACCAGTTACGCTACCGGGGCACCATTTCATTCCAACTCAGCTTTTCATGGTATACGTACCATAGCTTTCAGCACTCACACGTATAACGTGTTGAGCCGGTTAGCCGATATCGGCAATGACCGCGAGGCTGAAAGCTTTAGCAATGAATTTTGACTTGTTTTTGTTTGTTAACTGCTGTTTTTGGCCGCATTTTTTTGTTTGTTAACTGCGGCCAAAAACAGCAGTTAACAAACAAAAACAAGTCAAAAATCCTGCTGGGACTGTTCTCTAAGTAATGAATTGCTGATCTCATTCCAGGCGGCGAGGCAGAGGTGGAGTAGGAGTGTGGCTCTTTGGACAAGCATAATTACTCAAATACTAGCGGTATGCAAGAGTTACAAACTTGTTGAAATCTACTAAACTTAAGTTTTCAGCAAGTTACCCAACTATCTCAAAAATTGAAGTGTTTTAATTGCCATGAAGTAAAAAGTGAGATTTCACAGAATGCACACATTTTGCTTTCATCATTCATAACTTTCTAGGATGCCGCCTTGCTAAAAAACCTTGAAAAGTCTTACTAGTTCAAATAGTTCTTTATCTAAAATGCACCAAGATTATCGTGAATGTAGCCTTTTGAAAATCGCCGCTGTTAACTTTGCTACACGTGCATGCTCCTTAAATTCCAACGATCACTGCTATCTTAAGGACTATTTTAGGAGGGAGAGAGATGAGATGAGATGATTTGAGATGGCTTCCGAAGTCCAAAGATGTCATAGCATGCATTTCGTTTTGAAGGAGGATTCCACGATATGTCGGAGGTGGAAGAAGGAGAGACGTACCCAGTGGGGAAAGGTAGGCGGGCCCACTAAGAATGCGGAACGATGCGCGTTTCGTGGGGTAGGATATGCCCCCGGCAATCTAGCATAGCCGAACCCACGGCGCCATCAACATGGCACGCCCATCCTCTCCAAGTCATGCTCTGCCCCCTAGCAGAGATAGAGCGTTAGCGTTGAAGAGGGCAGCACCGATGAGAGTCGCATCAATGCGGAAATCAACGGGCAAGGAAGGGGTCCCATTTCTCGGGTTCTGGCCTTCTTATGTTTTTCTTCATCCCGGCACCACTGACCACCTCTACCTTAATTCTAATGGGTTGCCTTCTAATCGTAATCTTTGCCTTTAGATAGGACCAGAATTAGTTTGTTATAAATAGAACTGTAGCACTTGGCGCTATCAACTATTTCTTTGAGATGCGCCATGCACGTAGCTACTGTGAAGCAAGTTGCAGATACTCTCTGGGCTTACTTTTCGGTGGAACGAACACAACCTCGCTCGCCCTAACTGCGGTTTCTCCTGGAAAGGGACACAGTCGAAGCACACATGGCTTGACAACGAAGTTTGAGTTAAATTCAGCACAAACCAGCTACGTCCTCCATCCTCCAAAACCGCTTGACTGAAGCTTACCTGATGGTGAGCAATCATCGCCATGGCTCCTTCCATGGCTGACATTCGAAATATTCCGTAACTCGTACGTATACATATTTACAAACATTTTGCAGTCTCTACAACTCACAACAAAGCGCAATTGGTGCAGAAGGTTTTGAAAGCATTTAATCCACATCAAATCCTTGCGTTCTCCTATAGGCATTCTCACCGGCCAAATCCTTCCGGAAAACAACAGCATAAGAAGATTTTATTTCAAGGCAGCTCCCATTCCGATGCACATTGGAGATTTGCCCATTTGATGCGCTCCGCGGGCTTCTGGGTCGGCGTCAAGATTAATTATGAATCTTGAATGAATCAGTTTCTCAGTAATATTGTTCCATTGGTGCTTTCATCCCATGCGTTTATAATTTTTTCGCAAGTTCATCGTGATGGCACGACCGTATTTTTGCTTGCTCGGAAATTGATGGTTGGTAAAACTGGCTCAAAACTGCAAACCTGCTCAAGGATCTCTAAACCAAGCGTTCCTTGTCCCGCTAGGATATCTGGAGCATCATAGCCATTTATGTATTTGTACTTCTTTTCCATAACCAGTCGCATTGCATGCTCTTTTGCCTGAAAGACTCAGTCGTAAGGTCGTAACGTTCGAAGGTAGGAATTGTTAAATTGTATTCTTAAAGACAAGGTCCGAGATTTCTGTGAGACATCAAGCTTTCCTCGAGAAAGGTACAGCATGACGCAAGCGGAAAGCAAATACACAGCTTTCATGATTTGACGGTCGAGGTCCAAGGCCCTAGGGTGCAGTATTGGCCCCATCCTAAACCGTTGAACCCGCCCACAAAACAATGCCAGGACTTTGCCTTTGACCAGTAGTATTCGAAAAATTCATTCTTAACACTAACCTTTCCGATATTGTCGCCTTTTAGGACAACAGTTGCTCCGTACGAACGACACATTCCGATTTTCATCAGCGGTGCGAACACAGGCATTACCACTGTTACCGGAATGTTCAGCTGTTGACCATGATAACTGAGAGCAAGTGCGTGGTTACCTAAACGAGACTATGCAGTCATGGCATTCATACGCGAATATTTAGCGCTGCAATTAGCACTGGATAGACCGGACAACTTTTGTTTGCTGAGCAGCTGGGTTCAGGTTTCCAGTTCTCTATCAAATATGATCAAGAAGTAATACTGTTCTCACCAGCGCTAGCCGCTATAACTCCGATTTCCCTCTCTTCCTTAGTGAGTCTTGATAAAGCATATCGTGCTCCACGCTCCTTGAATGAACCAGTTGCTTGAAGATATTCTTTCTTGAAATATAATTCCATGTTAAGCATCCTCGATAGATTTGATGATTTCTAAACAATCATTGATTGATATTTGTTTTATTACTTTCTACACCAAACAACTTACACTACAGGGAGTTCGTAGAACGCCATTTTTGATGTTGAACGCGGCACTGGAGACGTCGGAGAAGGTGATCTTCTTAGGATGGTCAGGATCGCAATCAGGATCACTTGGGAGGATGTCATCTGAGGGCTCTAAACAACGTTTGCGTACCATGGGTAGATTTCGCGTAGTTTATCAGCTGGGCACACGTGACTGAGCTTATTTCTACAGGGGGTGGGTTCCGATAAAGTTGCGTTCTATAAAGAAAGCCCCATAAACCACTTATGAGGCTAGCAATCCAGTCCATCAAGTGATAAAATACCACGAGGGATCCTTTATGGAGCGATTCTCGGCATAAATAAATATGCGTTATCATTGGTAATCAACACCTGAAAGGATCTTCAAAAATTTCACGTTATCATTCAGTTGTAAGAGAAAAAATAGATGCACGACACACGAGAGTTCGTCGCACAAGTCAGAGCATGAGCTGGGAAGGTTTTCGAAAGAGTGTTGGACTACTGGTGGTGGGAAGTGGCGGAGATTCAAGTGAGCTAGTTACAGTACTTGGGACTAAACCTTAGTGAGTGGGGATTATAGGGTAGAATGTGAGCAGTTTGGGTTCTCCTTGGTTCTCTTATCCCCATTTTAGGGTCTAGCCTTAGTATCACCCACCATCGCTATTATTTTGAATTCCCCATCCCCCCACAGCCATGAACGTTCAAAGTCAAATGTTACATTATCCTACCAGGAAAGGAAATGGTCATGCAACGGAAAGTGCGAAAAGCAATGAGCACCGCATTGGCAAAGTGATAGGGAAGCTCACCGCTAGGGTGAGCCGTGGCTTTATTATTTTCGACAGATAGCTGACATAAATCTCCCGACCAAGGAGGTGACGTGCAGAGCCAGCCATTCCCATTATTGCCACACTTTTCGCTTTGCGCATGACCATTTCTG
Organism: Ostertagia ostertagi; assembly: GCA_036418205.1. Lineage (NCBI taxonomy): Eukaryota > Metazoa > Nematoda > Chromadorea > Rhabditida > Trichostrongylidae > Ostertagia > Ostertagia ostertagi. The sequence continues at coordinate 20,264 of MU870882.1, read as the reverse complement.
TGAAATCCATTTTCTGAAAAAGCTGAGCCTGAGCTTGTTCTTGAAGAAGGATTCTTCGATAAGGACGAAGGTCGAAGAAGGGAAAACTTACCTAGTTAAGAGACAGGCGGACCTCGCAAGGGTGCGGACCGACACGCAATTCGCATCGAAGGATATGCTACGGCAATCTAGCACTACCTTCCCCTTCTATTGGCGCGCTATTTGCGCTTTGGACAACCTGCTCGCGTCACCAAGTGTCTGAGTCTCTAGCCGTTTAGCACAAAGAACGTTAGCGTTGAAGAGGGCAGCACCGATGAGAGTCGCATCAATGCGGAAATCAACGGGCAAGGAAGGGGTCCCATTTCTCGGTTCTAGGCCATTTTCCCAGTTTTTCTTCTTTCGTGCATCTCTGACCATCTCTAACTCAATTTCTAATGGGCTGCTTTTCACTGTAAAATACGTAAGAGTAGTCCTCCCTTCCGTAGAGTAATCAGCGTGCGCTAAGCCTGTGAAAAGACCCGCCGATGAATATGAGAGACCAATTTAATTGGCACAGTGCAGAGCACATCCCAGGATACGGTAGCGTCCAGCTTATTTCTTATTATTTCTTCAAGGGAAATACGACACTTACGTTCAGAACCGTTACCATTATTTGTGGCTTCATTCACACTAGACGGGTTCGCTTTGTCCATAAATTCCTTGCTGATTCTTCGGACCTGCAAGTAGAACCACATGAAGGAAGCTGAAGTTAAAGCACAGTGTAAATGCAGTTCAAGTGCTGTATTGCATCGAGGTCAAGCCTTGGTTCAAGAAAATTCTCATAAATTCATATAAATTCTCATATACGACCCCGTCTAACCTGCATAAAAATTACCTCGCTCTTTACTGAGATCAAGCGTTCGCTTATGCAATACGATCCTTCAGAGTAATGAAGGAGGCTCTGTTGTGGCGAGACCGTCACCAAATATGACTACCAAGATCTCTTACTGTAGGCGCACGCATACTACGGATTTGTTTTATAATAAATTCTAACCGCGTCCAAAACTCCACAGGGGTGAACTGCCTTTTTCGAAGCGTCTTTTGGATTTTCCCCTACGAATCCTAGGCTGTGAATAGAACCCATGAAACTGTTTTCGTTTTTCACCCACCTAGAACTATTCGCTCTTTTACTTCCAAGACGTCACTTGAAGGGTTATAGCTCCACGGACATAAACTGTCCCACTTATCGGTCATAACGTGAGTGAGTAAAGCCTTTTTTCCAGAGTTACGATTATTGACACGTTTTTGTTCGCATGCCAGTGGGATTCTTTCTGGTAATTCAGAGGATGCATGAGAAAACTCGAACCTCTGCATTCTGGTGGAGTGGGAGCAAAGAACCGCCTGCGTACGACTAAAGGTCAAGAACAGGATTGCCTCGAGACAGCTGTGATTTATCTGTCATTGTTGTTAGAACTTAAGCTACTCTCGCACTCCAGTACACCTGATCCTATCAAATGTGCGTGCGTATAATGAATACATGCGGTGCCAAGCTGCTCATATGCAGCACTACAGTTGTCCGATTGTTTATACCATGTAAGTAGGATTTTCCCAGGTAATTTCAGAAGATATCTATAAGGAATCGCGCCTCCAAGGAATGTTCGGAACCTAAATTGCATTTGTTTTCAGCATGAATACGCCAGTTATGACCACCAACTACAAGTACTAATTTTTTTAGAAGATTCCGTTTTCTAGTAGAGGTAAAGCAACGAGTTATCACGCCTCTGGGCGAGGTCCGCGGGTATGTAGAGCGAGAGTCAAGTGACAGCATGGAAAGGCAAGTGCGAATACGGGCGCACGTATTAGCTGGTGCAATTGAAAAAATCGAGTTCAAGGTAGCAATTCTGGACAATAGTGAAAAAATGATTGCCTTAGCATATAGATTGCAGTAGACAAAGAGAAAATGTTTATTTCCACATGGTGAAAAGGCCAGTAACATTTGTGACATTGTGCGGGTGAACTTTATGTCTTCCAAAATTGAAAATTGTTATTAAAACGTAGTTTTTTTGTTCTATTAGTCCTTATCGTTATTGATGGATCTCAAGCCAGTTATTTGTGAGGTCGAGTTTTGATATTTCCGCGCCATTCCTTCATGTATTCTAGAAAACCTGAAGCGAAGAACCATATGCAGCCATATACATTTCAATTTTACAGATATGTAGCATTAAGTATGTGTGTGAAAACGATCCGAACCTCGATATCAATGACTAAGTGAGAGCAGGGCAAAGTGCTTAAAGGCAAACCCCGGGATTAGCCCGACTAGTAGGAAGGATACCGCGAGGGAAATTGTAAGACCCGTACCTACCTAGATCACTTCAACTTGGTCGCGAAAATCGCGCGGTTAGGGCGCTAATCCTTACGGGCCTCCAACCATCGAACGCTCCCCACCCACCGCGAGATGTGGTGAGATCAGCGTGCATTGATGTAGAGATCAGCGTGCTCTCTCAAACGACGTTCTCTCTCGCGTGTTTTGACCTCTCTGATCGCCCTGCCTTGCCATCGTACCACATCCGACCTTTTTGAAGGTTAAGGCCTTATGTTCAGCGTTCCCAAAGAGTTCTCTCGTTTCCCTCTCCATTTTGGGGTCGCTCTGCAGCTAAGCTACCACTGCGAAGCGTTCTTAGCACCAGTTTAATTCCGGAGTTTGCCTTTAATCACTCTAAATGCAAAATTGGCGAAGAGCGAGTCTAGAGGGTTCCTATATTTTTGGAATGCGCCTTCGTTACTTTCCTCTTATGGAAATGGCGAAGACGCTCCAGTCATAGACTCAGATTGAAGTTTCTCGCGGAACTCAAAATTAGGAACATAAATGCTCATATTTTTTGCAGCAATGGAGCTGTTCAGATCAGGCTGCTGCCGATGAGAGTTTAAGTTGGAAGGAGAGCGGTTATCATAGTGCAGCAAATCTTCTTCTAAAGAGCTTCCGAATAAATTCTAAATCTGAACAAACCTTTTTGTTGTATTCAATCCCATCGTTCATATCGCTGGTGGTGCGCTTTCGTTGCTGTTGGGGCTGTAGCGGTGTCTTTGGATGCATGGTTGACCAGAGATTTATACGGGCACAATGCAGACGCACAAACAGTAGCGATAACGAATCAGCACCAATCAACACGCGAAGGATTAATAGGCATAGAGCACCAACAAGGAAGGGGAAGGGAAAAAGGAAGTGTAAGGTAAGGGACAATTCCGTTTTAGAAGCGACCCCTGTGCCTTCAAAGAGCATAGACGGTGTGTGACGAAATTATTATTATTTATTACACAAGCGAACCTGTGTAAACAAACTCCGAACAATCATTCAAAAAAAACCAACAACTCCAACGAACGAACAGAATTGTGAATAAAATTACAAAAAAAAACAATTAATAGCACGACTATCATGCAAGGCCTAATGAACTCTGGCATTTGTCTAAAGTCTTTTTGAGAACGTTGTAACGTATTGACATTGGTTGCATCTTGCTCAACTTCTCGACCAAAGGAACTGTTCTATGGGTAAAAAAATAACGTCTACAATTTAGCTTAGCTCTACCAACATTGTATTTGATAGTACCACCACGCGTAACAGATGCCCTAAGCGACACAAAGCTTTCGAGTTTGAAATTATCATTGTGGATGAGCTTGTGGAAAAACAGTAGATCATTCCGCCTTTCTCCTAGACGCGAGAGAAGACAAACCAAAATTCTTATTTCTAGCAGCACTGGAAGGAATTTGATCATACAAAAACCCTAGCGCGCGTATCATAAGCTTTCTGGTGAAATTATTTTGAACTCTTTCCAACATGTTGATTATTTTAAGCTTATAAATTGTTTAAATAGTTTCTTAAATTGTTATATAGTTCAAGTCTTGTCAGCGAAAACCTAAGCATTTTTTGTAGTTGGCGTAATTTTTAGAGTGCATGAATCCTAGCTGGACTATATTCAGAAGAGTCGGAGAGACCAAAGCGCAGCCCATGAAGAACGCTGGAAAGACTGCACGAACAAGTGTAATGAGAACCTGAACAATCAAGGTATCGCCCCTTTAGCAACCACGTGCTGCCGCTTTCTATGCCCACCCCTTAGGTTAGGAGTCTGAGGGCGACTGACCGCTGTCGCGTAGTTCGCTATAACGAACGAATATAATTGGTGAAGGTACATGGTTCCGCGCGATAACAAAAGTGCATGCCCTGAAGCCAAATGGTCTTGATGTCGGTGAAGCATCCGTACAACAAGTGCTCACCTGTGTAGTACAGACTGTCACGTCACCACGATCCTGTGGTATTTGCAATCTTCGGTCACATCATCGCTTGGAAATCCCTTGGTTTTATCAGTATTTTTCTATATTTGTTAATGTGTTGATACAATGGTATGTAGGATGCTAGTTCACCGGTCACGGCTGCCTCAAAATAGCTGTGAGGCTTACAACTAGGATTGGATGCCGAGCAAGCTTGCGCAGCATGCAAGACCCTAGGGAATATCGTCCTACGTCACAACCCTAGAAGCGAGATCCGTGAAGGAATTAAGAAATAAATTGTGCAAACCCGATTGATCATCCGGGGTTATTGCGTACGGCCCAAATTCCTCGAAACCCTCGTTTTTTGATGATCAGACTATCAACGGTGCCTGGGTGGCTCTAGCGTTCTAAACTCTACCAATAACTTCCATGTAAAATATAAAATTATATAAAATTTAAATCGCAAATCAATATACAAAATATCAAATTTCAAACTTACCGAGAATCAAAAAAAAATTCTTACTGACGAACGCTAGCGTTTGACGTGAAGGGGCCGCGCAACGGTCGAGCCCTAGGCCTCTGAGGACGACGATTTGTCGAAACGTAAAACCGATCTGATAAACGTTCCACCTATCAACCTCGTATGGCACATGAAAAATACACGAAAAGAACAACTGATGCCGAGGTTACAAGAAGAGAGGAGTTGGAGAATCCATCAACAATGTTCTCACGCTCAAAAACAATTGCGGCAAGGCGGGATACAAAAGGAAGATTTTCCGAAAAATTGCCAGATAATATTTATTTACACGAGTAGTGGATAGAACGTGGTCATCCGAAGAATGATATCACTCTGGGCGCGACCAAGATGCTTCGCTTTGCTTTGGTCTACTGGTCATGGATCAGTGACAGCTGCTGCAGACTGCCGAAGATCGCGTGGAGCGATCACGTTATACGCTCCCGAGACGACCTATGGACCAAAGCCGTCATCAACTAGGCTCAGCCTGACCCCAAACATATAACGGTGGCCAAGTTCATCGTTAACCATTCGGAACACCTTTGCCCGGAGCATACGACGTATCTTCCAATTCTGTCCATGAATGCAGGATAATGGAGTAATGGAGCTCTGCAGTTTTAAAAGGCCCGTAAAAAATATAGTAGGGATGCCGTCCTCTTGACTAACCGCAGCGCTTTCTTGTTTGTTTTTCTAGGCGCTTGAGCTACACGCACGAATAAATAAATAAATCTTTTTCTATGTTTTTCAGAATTAATCATCTTCAATTTATCAACAATTTAACGACGCGATGTGTTGAATATTGCGGAATTGAAACACGACAATTCTATCCGGATACAGTGCTACTCATCGTTGGGGGAAGAAATGATGAAACCCTAGCACAAGTGATTGACCTTCAACAGCTAAAAGTGGTGAATGAGTCGTAGGATTTGCTAAAGTTTTCCAATTCCATTTTTGACAATTTGAGCCTAAAAAGCACCAGAGAGAATAGATCAATTCAGTATTAACCTTCGGTTTTATATCAAGCAATTTTTAGGTGTTCACTAACCAGACACGCTCGTTGATAAGAAAAACGACATGAAAACAAAACCACCGAAAAAAACTCCTGGTTATGGCCTTCATGAATGATACCCGTACGAAAAGGGGTCAGACCATCAAAAAAGCACCTATAAAAATGAGTAAGCTGGTCGATCAAGGCAAATTCAGTACAACCTGGTGCCCATACATATCTTACCGCTTTTTGATGCAGCTGTCCAGGATCAAGATTAGTGGGGTAACAGCGCTCGTAATGAAGGTGGAGTTGCGGATTTTACTGTAAAAACAAACAAACAAAAGAGTTGATGGAGTTCTCAATACGGGGGGGGGCAATAAAAAAGACATTTTGTCTCCAGACTCAAATGGATTTAATCACACTTTGCTCAGCTCAAAGCGTGTGCTCCCAACTTAGAATTGAAGAGCGCATTTCATTTCATAAAATCTTCATAGTGGCCATCTACGTGGACGGCATCAGAAAAGTTTGCCCCGGAAACATGGTGCTCTGGTCGAGCTCAATGGGGTTCTCGACTGATCGTGTACCGTTACGACGGGTTCCGAAGGGCGGGTTCCGAGGGGTTTGCATAGTTAGAGCTAATGTCCTAGGAAACTATCCCACGTTGAATCGATCCAAGAAATTATGTAAGAGCTTCAGGCTGAAGCAGTTACTGTAGGCCTCCCTGAGCTCGACGACGGTGACAGATGACGTCATATTCTGAAGACGGTGAGGGTAGTGAAGGAGGGCCTGCGTGTACTTATAGAGGGACATTTAGGGAATATTTTGCTGAGGAACTTCCGTCAACGACGGCAATCTCTGCGAAGAAAAAAAGGCCGAAGTGCGACTGGGCAAAATGTCTTTTTTTTGCCCCCCCCCCCCCTGTATATCCTATCCTTCCGTTTGGAACGAAGAAAGGGCGTGTTTGAACGGGAGTTTGGCTAGAACTGCTGGCTCAATGCCAGCACGCGCTGCATTCAAAGAGCAGTGCAGTAGTGCCCTCTTAAATTCACCCTCGGACCAGCAAATCAAAAGCGGTGGATCGGCCACAACGCATCTACGGTCTTCATGAGCAGCTCTATCCTGCTGGCAGGACAGATTGATCCACATTCGATCATCTTGGGTTATAACTTTAAAGGAGGATACCCCGATAAGAATGGAGGGCGAGAAGGGGAAACTGACCTTTTGGAGAAACAGTGCTCCCTACATAGGATTGCGAGCTAGCGCGCAATTTTCATCGTAGGACTCCTTCCCGACACTCGCCCTCCAGAGCTGTTGGCCCGGAATGCCCACCCATCTCATCATCGCCGCAGGTCTAGGGCTGACCAAAAAAAGACACCCCCACATTCCAGACAGCTCTTGAAGCCAGACGGGTCTTGCATGTTCAAATTTCCCTAGGAAGCAATCCATCAATGAACCGATTGAGAAATTTCGTAGCCGCTTCAGGCTGGAACGATTAGGTAGGCTCTTTTGAGCTGGTGTTGGAAGATGGCATCATATTTTGAGGAAGGTGAGGGAAGTGGAGGGAGCCTGCTTCTGGCTTATTGGCAGGGCATCTATAGGCTTTTTGTTTGAAATTTCATCAACAGCGCACCATGTGCCAATGAAGTTTGATGATGTGGGCAGGATGTCTCTTTTTTTTCTGGCCACCCCTGTGTGCACGGCGTGTGATTAGATGGCAGAGAGAGTGTTATCGTTGAAGAGGGCACAACAGTGAGAGTCGCAACAATGGGGAAAGTCAACAGGCGAAGAAGGGGTCCTATAATTCGAGTTCCGGGCCGTCTTTCATGGTTTCTTCTTGGTTCCTGCTCCACTGACCACTTCTAGCTTAATTTCCAATAAGCCACATTTTCATGGTAAAATCCTCCTTCAAAATCGATAGCCATTGGTTGTCGCAAATGTTAAATCGCTCTATCACAGTTTTTACCGGCCCACTTTCCGAAGTGAGACGATTCATCCGTTCATGGCAGGAAAGTTATAACCAGGTTCAGGAGATCAAAACCCTAAGCTGCAACTTTGATAACCTAATGAATTTTAAAAGTGGTGACTACTGCACCGCCCCCAAAAGGTGGGGTGAGGTATTCCTGACAATGAGAGGAACGAGCTACCCAGGCTGGCTAAAATTTTGTGGCACTTTTATACTTGCCACGTTATATACATAGTTCACAAAAACTTGTATGTCGCGCTGCAAGCGATTGCACTTTCAAAATGGGGGTGGGAAAGTGGGGGGCTATCTATAGTATCAGTCAAGGGAATAAAGGAGTAACTGTAGAAATTTTGTGTGAAGCTAGCGAAAATGGCAAAAAGCTGTCGTGTTCAAAGAACAAGGGAAACACTGGTTTCATTCAGGTGTTAAAGTGGTCATTAGGGCGCTATGCTTTGTTTCACTGGTCTGCGACGCAGCCATGGAGTTCGCGAAAAAGTTCCTCATTAGCTAAGCGCATCGGAACCTTTCGGAAATCTTTTTTTGCTCGTAGACATTCGAGTTTCATAACCCTTCTAACACATAAAACTGGCAAATGCGTACAAAAATAAATCCCTGCACTAACCCATTCATACGATTTGTTGCTTCCATCTATTTGATCAGCCAATTCTTCTCGAAGTCTGCGCCTAAGCTTGACAAGGCATCCCATTATTTTTTGGAAGGATCACTGAACAGCTAATAATATCTATCTTGATCCATACGTATTCAAGTGTTAGACTGACTGTCTAGAGTAATCTTAAAGGTTTACGTCACTGTCCGCAAGGAATTCTAGGACACGAGGGCATTTGTTTGCAGAAGACAGGAACGACGTTGACAGAAAAGCTTATGGACAAGATCAAGAATTGCCAGCACGTGAATGTTTCACGGATAATCATTGGCCTTTCTTCATATTATTGCTTAGAAGAAGGTCTGGTCGAGAAGACAACATAAACATTGCTATGCAAAATAAGGGGTACAACAATTTCCTATTGTTCACTGGTTTAGTCAGAAATTGGGGAAATGGAGCCGCCAAAAAGTGTGCAGAGCACAGAAAAGGTGAGAACTTCTTGATAAGCGAACGAATGCTGTGCGATATAAAGGACAAAGGAGTCACATCAGGCATGTGGTGTGCCGTCGAATCGCATCTAGCGTCGCCAACGCAGTGGTGATAAAAAACGGTTAGGGCTAATCGACGAAAAGAACAAATAACTGGTTCATAATGAAAAAGAGAAAAGGGATTCGTCGAAAGGATAATTGAAGTGACACAAGACATTCACTTGCTTAGTACTCACAAGGGAGGTCGTTCAGGGTGTGCCAAGCTTTTTTAAACGATTTCTTGCATGACAAGGGGGCCATATTTGAACCGGAGAACCATGTTTTGCTTTTCCTGAACGGCCCTCTGAATACCAAAAAAGGGTCCCCAGTTCGATTCCTCGTGATGACAAATTTTTGCATTTCGAGTTGACATTTCAAAATTCGCGCAAAATGGAGTTAGCATTAACAATGGATTCCATATTCTAATAAACCGTCAGTAACCCTATAAAGAGGCTTCGATTAAAAAAAAAACTGGTGAAAAAGTGTGCACCAAAACGGCCCCACTGTGATGTCACAACTTTTCACCAGTTTTTAATCAAAGTCTATTTGTAAGGGTTACTGACGGTCCTAATCATGAATATGGTACTAATTATTCATGCTAACTCCATTTTGCGCGAATTTTGAACGTCAACTCGAAATGCAAAAATTTGTCACCACGAGGAATCGAACTAGGGACCCCTTTTCTGGTATTCAGAGGGCCGTTCAGGAAAAATGAACCATGGTTCTGTGGTTCCGCATGTGCCCCTATATCATGCAAAAGACGTTTTACAAAACTTGTGTATACGCTCTGA
>MU870881.1:0-16209 GCA_036418205.1 Ostertagia ostertagi | reverse complement strand
GGGATTATATAGGAGGTGTGTGTATTTTATGTGTAAAAATATTTGTAATGTGTTCTCCAATTCTTTCTTTAAGTTTCCTTATTGTCATCCCGACATATTGTATTCCACAGCCATTGCATGTTAAACAGTATATAACATTTCTTGTGTTACAGTTTGTATCTGCTTCCTTATAGGTATTGATGTGCAATCCTGTCACATGCGATATAATGCAATTGTCAGTGTTAGTGATACTGCATGTTCTACATTTTTTGTTGCATTTGCAACCCTTATTGTTGTTTCCAAAAATCACGAAACCAGTCTTAGGAAACGACCGGACTTGGTGTCGACCACCGCTAACTAGAGTCTAAGAGGGTGGCTTCAGATGATCGGCCTGGAGCCGACGGCAAACGAAGCCCACAGAGGTCAGAAAAAGGCGCGAGTTCGAAGTCATGATCAGGCATTCGCCTTCCCAATCATTTTGGGGGACCTAGCGTTGATGAAGAATACCCAAGAGTCTTGCGTGTGGGTGTGAGTGGTTCTCGCAGCAGAATGCTGACTTCTACTTCGAATCCTGCGCCTCCATGGGATTGCAAGGGTGAGCCCCTAGGGTGCTCCACTTAAACCATCCAGGTGTTCCTCGACCCTAGTTAGGTTTCGGGTTGTTTTTCAGTTTTTTTTTCTCCATCTCCGCATGACCACATTTGCCCTGATTTTTGACGCTTTTTATCATAAGTTTTCCTTCAACTCACTTGAGTCATGTACGACATCTTTCTTGCCATGACTTTTTGCCGTTTGACTTACCAGATCATGGCAAACATCACACATACTAAATAGGGTATCATGTACAGTTTCTGTTTGAAGAAATGGACAGAGCAGGCTGAAGGCACAACACTGCCGTTGGAGCACCCTGGCATGCATTGGCCTTCGAGAAACTCCTAGTTCAGGCGAATCTCAAGGCTATTCTTCTCTATAATTTAAGCGTCACATTTAAAGGTATTTAATTCGATTCTAAAAAGAAGTAGAATGCATGGTACATTTCTAAAAAGGGTTGTCAGTCGAAGATGAAATTGTAAAACGCAATCAGAGAAGTGCGTTAGGCAGGGATAGCCGAGTGGTTAAGAGGTTAGACTCATGTCTGCACCTCTGAAAAACCGCGAGTTCGATCCCTGCCGAGGCTCTAAACCATGCCTTGCAAAAATTGCAAAAATGGTTCTAGTACCAGCGTCAGGCCCAGGTTGACAGGCCGGCTGATGAATACCCCAGTCACACCAACCATGTCTAAAAGTTGTCAAAGAATCAGTGATAAAGCTAGGACGTCACCCGGAAGTGGCGCGCAGAACCCCCGCCCGAGTTCTGTGGTCAGTATGCGAGGGCTACCGAGGAGGGAACGGCCTCGGCCAAAGAAGCTAGTTCGAATTGGAACTGTGAACGTAGGGTCGCTAACTGGAAGGTCCCGAGAGGTTGCTGATCTGATGACGCGCAGAAAAATTCAAGTCCTATGCCTTCAGGAGACGCGATGGAAAGGGCCAAGGCCAGGGAAATCGGAGAAGGTGTCAAACTCTACTACAATGGGGAAGACACCAAGCGGAATGGTGTGGCCATAGCGGTAGCGGAGTCGCTCAAGGACTATGTCTCCGCTGTGAACAGGATCAGCGATCGGATCATGGCTGTGAGGATAGACACGAAGGAGGGGTACTGGTCAATACTCTCAGTGTACGCTCCGCAGACCGGATGCCCCGAGAGTGAGAAGGACGAGTTCTACCTAAGGCTTGACGAAGCCATCAGATCGATCCCGGAAAGCGATTACTTGACCATAGCAGGTGATCTGAATGGGCACGTCGGCAGCGACAGAAGAGGTCTTGAAAGGGTGCACGGAGGTAGAGGAATAGGAGTGAGGAACGCCGAGGGAGAGAGGGTCCTGGACCTGGCTACTGCCCACGATCTGGCAATCTGCAGCACGTTCTTCGCGAAAAGGGAGACTCAGAAGGTCACCTACAGCAGTGGAGGACAGACGGAAATCGACCATGTACTGGTAAGAAGATCATCCCTCAAAACTGTGAAGGATATCAAGGTAATTCCTGGCGAAGAACTGGCTCCTCAGCACAGGCCCCTCCTGGCAGACATAGCCATAGACCTTCCCAAGAAGACAAGGGTAAGAACCGAGAGGAGAATCCGGTGGTGGAAGTTGCACCGAGCAGAGAAGAGCGACCTCAAACGAAGGATAATGGAAGTTGGTCTCCCAGATCCTGAGGGACCAGTGCAGCAGACTTGGGGCAATGCAGCTGAGATCATCCTACGATGCGCCAAGGAGGTACTGGGCGAGACGCGGGAGGTACTGGGTGAGACGCGAGGTGGATTCAGAGGAGACAAGGCAGCGTGGTTCTGGAACGAGGAGGTCCAGCGAGTCGTGAAGCAGAAGAAGGAAGCATACAAGCGCTGGCAGAAGACCCGGAGCCCCGAAGACCTCGCTACCTACAAGAGTTGCAAGAGGCTCGCTAAGGCAGCCGTCGCCAAGGCGAAGAACACGGAAATGGACGCCTTGTACGAGAAGTTGGAGAGCAGAAACGCAGAAAAGTTCGTCTTCAGACTGGCCAAAGCCCGGCATCGGGCTACCCAAGACATTAGGGTGGTGAAGAGCGTGAAGAGCAGTAACGGTGCCATCCTGAGGAAGCCAACTGAAGTCAGGAGGAGGTGGGAGGAGTACTACAAAGCGCTCCTGAACGAGGAGTACCCCCACAAAGACAGCTCGCAAGCAGAGGCGACGGCTGGCCCTATCTCACTATGGACAGAGGATGAGGTTCGTCAAGAACTAAGGAAGATGAAGGTTGGAAAGGCGGTGGGTCCAGATAAGGTGCCAGTCGAGGCATGGAAGGCGCTCGGAGAGTACGGGATCAGATGGCTTACCCAATTCCTGAACACGGTAACCACCGAAAGGAAGGATGCCGGATGCCTGGAGAACAAGCACTATCGTCCCCATCTTCAAGCAGAAGGGTGACGCGATGGACTGCTCCAACTACCGCGGGATCAAGTTGACTGCTCATACAATGAAGCTGTACGAGCGACTGGTCGACTCGAAACTGCGGGAGCTGGTCCCGATCTCCCAGGAACAGTTCGGGTTCATGCCCGAAAGGTCTACTACGGATGCCATCTTCATCGCGAGGCAAGTGATGGAAAAGTATCGAGAAAAGCGCCGACCCTGCTACCTAGCCTTCCTCGACCTGGAGAAGGCGTTCGACCGACTACCTCGAACAGTACTATGGAGAGCGCTCAGGGAGCGGAATGTGCCAGAACACCTGATCTCTCTGGTGAAGGACATGTACGATGGGGCGAAGGCAGCTATCCGCACCCCACACGGCCTAACGAAGGAAGTGGACATCACGGTTGGGGTTCACCAAGGGTCAGCTCTGAGCCCGTTCCTCTTCCTCCTAACACTAGATGTCATGGTGAAGGGGCTCATGGAAGGACCACTAAAGACCATCCTCTACGCTGACGACATCGCCCTGATAGCGGAAAGCAGAGAAGAACTACAGGGCAAGGTGCAGAAATGGCAGGAAGTGCTGGCAGAAGGTGGGCTTCGGCTGAATGTCAAGGAAGACCAAGTTCCTGAGCTCTGAAGAGGGATTAGAGCCAATCGTAGACGGCCATGGAGAGATCATCGAAAGAGTGGAGGACTTCAGATACCTCGGGAGCGATCTGGCAGCCGACGGAAGTGTGGATCAGGCAGTAAAGGCACGAATCAACGCGGCCTGGATGAAGTGGAGGGAGTCCACTGGGATCCTCTGCGATCGAAGGTGCTCCAGAACACTGAAAGGAAAGGTGTATCGGGCAGTGGTGAGGCCTGCGATGCTATACGGCAGCGAGTGCTGGCCCCTGAACAAGAATCACGAAAGGCAGCTGCACTCCGCTGAGATGAGGATGCTGAGGTGGGCCTGCGGCTGGACGCGACTGGACAGGGTCAGAAACGAGGAGGTCAGAGCGGTCATGCAGACTGCCCCTGTCCAGCTGAAGGTACGGGAACAGCGTCTGCGATGGTATGGGCACGTGCTAAGGAGGCCACAGGACCACCCAATAAGGAACAGCAATGGACTTCGAAGCGCAGGCAAGCGACCGCGAGGAGCCCCAAAGAAGAGGTGGAAGGACGTAATCAAGAAGGACCTAAGTGAATCACGGCCACAGCAGAAGATGCCCTAGACAGAGCGAAGTGGCGACGACTGATAAAGACAGCGGACCCTGCGACTGCGCGGGACTAACGCTAGGGAGAAGAAGAAGAAGAAGAAGAGAAGGCGTTTTATTATGATGAACGACATTATGGGATACTGTGATGTGATGGCTTCCGTTCTCTTCGAGACATCACCAACGCCTTTTCGCTTCAAGTCGATTTGCAAGGCTGGTTGCGAAGTGTCGCAGCAGCTATTGTGTCACACAGATTGTTGCAGCAGAACGAGTTGGGATAAGCATTGCACATGCAAGTTGGTCCCTTGTCCCATACAACTTCGTTATCTTGGAGTACTCTGAAATGGGATACATGGCACTTCATGCTTTGCTTGAGCTATGATATAGTAGCGAAAAATGAAATGCATGCAGTACTCGTCTCAATAGCTGAGAACACAAGGTGAAACAACCTAAGATCAGAACTACGATAAGTTCTCCATATCATGTTCAAGACGGATAAAGCAGTGTGTCTGACACCCGAAAATACGGTACTGAAACACTCCAATTCGCAAGAGGGAGAGGTGAGGCTTTAGCGTTAGTGAGAAGTGCAATCAGGACCGAATCGTCCGTTGAGCGAAGATCAAACGGGGGAGCGGGAGGATTGTGAGATTTCTGGTTCTCGTGAATGTGGTGGAAACTGTGTTATGCAATGAAGTGAAAGGAAGGGGTCTCTTTATGAGCTCTCACAATTCCCAGGAAAATAGGCACGAAGTGAGCGTATAAGAGCTCTTGGCGCACCCCTACCCGCACACATATAACCCCGCTAGGGTGTCCCTCAAGAGGCCCGAGGCAGATGCGGCAAAGGACGAGCCGCAGCGCGTGCTGTGCGATATGAGACGTAGTATGGTACACTCTATTTAACCTGACGCCTAACCGCTACAGTATGCGCTGCGACTCGTCCTTTGCCGCGTCTGCGTCTCTTCCTTCGCCGCGCGACGGCCTCTTGGGGGACACCCAACCCCGCTACGGCAGTCTTGAAGGAGTTTATGGGGCACAGTTGGATGATACTGATTCCAGAAGCAGATACTACAGAAACAGCCATGATGGTGAGGTAGGTGTCGCTTTAGGCTACCAGGATAGGGCTGGAGGTGGGGAAGAAAGTACAAAAGCGACGATTGCCTCTGTAGTGCATGCTTTCTTGCAGGTGGGGGAGAAAGTTCCAGGTAGTCAGTTAACCGTATAATAACTGTAATCACCGTTCCTTCGGGAATAGCTGCATCAGTTCGGATTCTGCTATCGAGTGCTAAAAACACCAACTGATTAAAAAGCAACTGGAAGCTCGGCAGGGAAGGGGCGTGGCTGCACACTGAGCAATCCGCTCCTAGAGGCCCGAGCGAAGAAATAGCGTAAGCAAGGACTTTCAGGAATCCATAAAAAGTGCTCATCACCAAAAAAACCTACTCGCCGCCATAAGCGCAAGACACAACCATATTTGTCCCGGTGGGAAATTTGCACACTTTGTGAGCACATCCAACTTTTAGGTTTTGCCAGTTCGCAATCTTAAAATAAAGGAATTGTTTCATATGTCCCCATTTTGGCAGCGGATAGAATCAGGATTAAATACTCACGTTGGATAGTGGTCTAATTTGCCAGTTATAAATGTTAGCTTCTGTATCAGGTTGAAGATTTCGTAGTGATGCGGTTACCCAAGACCAGGGCGTTTGCGTCAACACTTCAGTTTCCTGACTGTTTTGGAAAAGTAGCCTGAATAGTTTTATTTTTTGCTGATTTTATGCGAAGTGGAATATTTATCGAATTTTACTGACCATTGAGCGAGATTTTGTGGAATACTCGTGTCTATTGGCAGAGGCGTAGTGCATGGCCAAATCATTGCCTTTGCTTTTGCTTCCAGATTGCAGTCCCAGTCCTGGAATTTTTCAACACCTCATATATATGTGAACATTCAGTCGGGTCTAAATATCGACCTCGACAGTACTGTAAGGATCTGAGTTTCAGCACAGAGCTGCCCTGATTAGTTCGAATGGTCAAAGATGGGCTTTTCGGTAAGAGAATAGCCGATTAGAAAACAAGGTCGAGGTAACCACTGATGCAGAAATGAGGAAAAAATCAAGAAAAATCAATTCACCTGATGACACCCATCATTCCCCGTTGGCTTTCGCATTGATGCGATTCTCATCGGTGCTGCTCTCATAAGCGCTAACGCTCTCTTAACCCTTTCCGGACCGCGCACTTTTTGCGCTCACGGCCGCATGCTGCGCGGCAAGCATAAATATCATATATTTAATCTGTATTCCCACTAAAGCCATTATTTTGTCTCGTTTATGTCTTTGTCATGTCTCGAAGAATATATAAGATTAATTTGACAGAAAACTGTTTTGCAAAAAAAGGGAAAGGGCCATAAAAAGGGAGGAAGGGACGAAAATTGTTCAAAATAAGTTGGTATGGAGAAAAAGGGAGTAGAACGTGCCCAAAACGATTGGATCCATAAGAATCAGATACGACGAGCAGGATATTTCACAAATTCTTCGTTTTTAAGTGTTTTCAAGCGAACTACAACTGTTTTCTTTGAGCCCAAAGTGGAAGTCCATTTACTCTTTGGTTATTTTAGAACCTAGATTAAACCTAAAGTCTAGGTTTTTTCATACATATGGCATGAGTCTGTTACATAGGTATGTAACAACATAAAATATTTTATCGAAAAACCAAACTCTTGGAAAAATCAGCTCTTGAAGTTCCTGACACACCATGTGTGTCAGGCGGTCCGGAAAGGGTTAAACAGTGCTGGCGAAAAGAGAGGGTCAGCGAACGTTCGGGCGTACCAAGAGCGGCGAGGGTACGGCCCCGTTAAGCCAACAAATCTGTTAATAGTCGGTCACCTGGAGACGAGATCCTTGGCAGTGGTTACCACTATGGACGAACTGCTACGCCATGCGGGCTTGCTCTTACCGCAGAAACGGCCTTGGTTTTTCTTAGGCCTAACTTCCCTTTACACTATTCAGGTTTTCCCCTCTTCAACCTACACTTTGTCGTATCACATGCCCTTAAAGGACGAATTCACGCTGGAAAAGCAACCCATTTCAAATTAACTTAGCGATGGTGAGTGGTACACTAAAGAAAGGAAAAACCATGAGAAACGGCCCAGAACCCGAGAAATGGGACCCCTTCCTTGCCCGTTGATTTGAGCATTGATGCGACTATCATCGCTGTGCCCTCTTCAACACTACGCTCTCTCACCTATCTAATCACTCGCCACGTATAGACCTGCGGCGAGTGATCAGATGATCGGTGGGCGTGCACTGACCAGCCGCGGCGGGATTAAACCTTAATAGGTCAACGAGGTCAACTCCTCCTGTGCAAATTGTGCTTCAGTTCGCACACTTAGGAGCTCCGCGACTAGTGAATTGCTCGCTTCTTCGACTCATCCACTGACTAAACGTGATTCGTCCTTAAGTCAACGAAAAACATACTTGTAACCGCAGCGTTTCGAGACAGGCGTTATGGAGTGTCATTGCGAAAAAAAACGGGCGGGGGGGGGGGTGCCAAGCAGTGCACTAACTTGTGAAGCTAGCAATGTACAATGACGTCATCGAAAGCGAGTCCTCCAGCTATTGTGTTCATCGTCTTTGAGCTTCCTTTCGCTTTGCAGGTCCTCACGTTGAGCGCCTTTTTTGCCTTTCGTTGCGCAATGGTTGGTTGAGTAAATGCCACTTACCATTCTGTACATGTTCTTAGCTGGACCGAGAACATTTCGCATTCTGAACAGCTCCGGTGAGGTTGAGCAACGGGCTTGCACCTGCTATATCACGGCGAACTTCATTGTGAAAATCGAGGAAGATTTTTCTTGCCTCATCAGTTTGGTTTAGATCTGCTGGGCAGCAAAAACCTAAAACATAATTCAAATTTAACGGAAACACTTTGGGGTCTAGGACTGTTTAGGCAGTTTCTAGTTTAACGACGTCATGGTGCCTTCTCCAGCGAGCATTCGACGTCTCCGGCGATCAGTCAGTCACGTACCTGCTTCGGTATTTGATGTCACCAGCACCTTAAAGGACAGAATTCACGATGAAAAAGCAACCCATTTCAAATTAAGTTAGGGATGGTGAGTGGTACACGAAAGAAGGAAAACCATGAGAAACGGCCCAGAACCCGAGAAATGGGACCCCTTCCTTGCCCGTTGATTTGCGCATTGATGCGACTCTCATCGCTGTGCCCTCTTCAACACTACGCTCTCTCTGCTATCTAATCACTCGCCACGTATAGACCTGCGGTGAGTGATTAGATAGTCGGTGGGCGTACCCCGCCAACCGCGCCAAGAGTGAGCCATGCTAGATCGCCGAGGTCAAATCTTTCGCTGCCAATTGCGCGTCGGTCACCCCAGGAGGTCCGACTATGCAACTTTCCCCTTCTTTGACCTTCGTTCTTATCGTAAATTCCACGTTTAACACACAATATTTGGCAAATTTGAGCCTGAGATTGCAATGAAAAGGAGGCCATTACATGTAAGTTAAAGTAGAGGCGTTCTGTGGCGCAGGGATAAAGAAAAGATCATGAGAAACAGGCTAAAACCTAAGAAATGGGCCCCTCCTGCCCGTTGGCTTTCCAATTGATGCGACTGTCATCGATGCTGCCCTTCTCAACGGGTGTTCCCCAAGAGGCCCGTCGCGCGGCGAAGGAAGAGACGCAGACGCGGCAAAGGACGAGTCGCAGCGCATACTGTAGCGGTTAGGCGTCAGGTTAAATAGAGTGTACCATACTACGTCTCATATCGCACAGCACGCGCTGCGACTCGTCCTTTGCCGCATCTGCGTCTCTTCCTTCGCCGCGCGACGGGCCTCTTGGGGGACACCCTCTTCAACGCTAACGCTCTCTAGCAATGGCTAGAGTCAGACTGCGGAAGGATGGGCGTGCCGTGAAGCGAACGACGTGGCCATCCTTCCACCATCGTCTCTTCACCGCAGGAATCGCATTGTCCCCCTATAACGAACCGGCCTGCCTTCCGACTAGGTTTTCTCTCCCTCCGCAAGGGTACCTCCCAGGAGGCCCGTCGCGCGGCAAGAAGGCAGAGTCGGCGGACGCAGCGCGTGGTGTGCGATGTAGGACGTGCAATGGGACACTCTATTTAACTTGACGCGAAATCCCTATAGTACGCGCGCGACTCGTCCGCTGACTTTGCCTTCTTGCCGCGCGACGGGCCTCTTGGGGGTACCCCTCCGTAAGCATCGTGGAAGTCTCCTTCGAAGAAGCCTCTGGCTTGCACCTCCCTGCCATAGTGATATTATAAAATATTGTTAAGATGATTTATATGGAATCAAATCTGAACTCACCAGGTATAGGGCAGCAATACCGATTAGTGCCTGCATACCGAGCTGCTACTCCGAATGACTGGTAACATCTGCCCGAGCTTTTATATGGGATGATGCCCTTTTTAGATTTTTGTAATTAAACTAATCCAATTCGTTTCGGAAAGCTTGTGTGCTTTTTGAACGGCCGATCGATCAGATCCTTTACAATTCGTCGCGGCCTTTGTTGGAATCAAGCGGTACGAGTGGCGATGCCACTGTAGAGATAAACGATGGAAGCTGTGGCGGTTTAACATATTTTCTCACTTTAATCGCGAAAAGAACAATTTCCAGCTTCCCCGAAGCTCTCTCTCCCTCCGAAAATCCTTGTTGCCAAAGTAGATGGGGGTCACGCGGCAGCGCGATGACGAATACCCTAGGGCTAAGGCGGGGGAAAGAATGCCTTGGAAAAGAAAAACTGCTTGTGCAGCCCGGAGTTCCTTCCCCTTGTTCCTCCGGCTTAGCCCTGGAACTGAAAACTTCAGTAATCCTGTTCTCCCCACCATCCCCCGCCTAGCTAACACACTTGTTCCAGGGGTTGGTCCAAGACGCCTTCTCGCCGAGAGATTGAAACTCTTGCCAATAACAATGCCTTGGATTATCTTGTCAATTTCTCCTGCCAAGTGCAGGAGCGTCATTGTCTAATTGTAAGGTGCTTTACAAGGACTCTAATATCTCTCATTGAGCACTGTGACCGCTGCCATTTTTACTCTTTCGCAACATGCGCAGTGTCTGCACCCTCTCGTACGACGTGCTCTCTCGCGTAGTCCCTCTTTTTACTGCGCTGTGTCTCTTCGAAGGAGTTCCTCTAGTTTAACGACGCAACGACGCTCTTCCCTCCTCCGAATCGTATGATTCGTTTTGCAATTTTTCTCACTGAAGAACCTTTCCGTTAAACTCGTTTCATTATCAAGCGGAATAACATACCAAGTCGATCACTACCCGTGCCTTTAAGGAGGAGCAACAAAGCAGGCTCTTAGCTTTATAAAATATACGAGGTTCACTGTCGTTCGCCACCAGTGAATGGAAAAGCTCTCCTGTACTGAGGCATCCTAATCCGGGAAGTTCTCGAGCTGACTGGTTGGGGGTTAGGCGCGTAACTGTACCAAAATCCCCGATGTTGTTTTTATGGCTAGACGCAGATAGATTCAGATAATGAACTATTTTACAGTGCCGATTCACATCTTTACCCGCTCACATGCATGTCTGGTGCGCTCTGCATGCGTTTGTTTGGTAACGTGCATATAGCTTCAGTGAAGAGCTGTCATTTGAGTGGATAGGATCAGCGTGAGAGCCGATCCGGGCTGGTATCCCAAATACCAGCCTATTGCCCGCTTCAGGAAACTTGAGCTATTCTGAAGTTTATGTTCCATTGTCAGACATCGGCAAGCTGTTTACATGCATTCTGTA
Source organism: Ostertagia ostertagi (assembly GCA_036418205.1). Taxonomy (NCBI): domain Eukaryota; kingdom Metazoa; phylum Nematoda; class Chromadorea; order Rhabditida; family Trichostrongylidae; genus Ostertagia; species Ostertagia ostertagi. Next base: position 5,308 of record MU870881.1, on the reverse strand, counting down.
CAGAAAGTGTGTGCTGAAACACCAACAACATTAAATGAGCATCACATTTGTGGAGTCGAGGTAGCCCGTAAGTGACCTAGCAGGGTCTGGTACTGGTGATTGAGACATACTGTCATACCTGTTCAGTGAAGTCGTAGCGAAGATCTCGTAGATTAGAGCAAGAAAGGTAATAAAGTAAACACGGTACTGAACGACTGAAACGGCAGCTACAATTTAAGATGACTTGCCTTTCGATGTCTGGATGGAGCAGTCACTCGGAGCATCTCTAAGGGCTATGCAAAAAGTCGTCCTTTTATATTCCATTGTCGTCCACAGCCATGTTTACATTCCATTTTCTTTGCTATCGCAAGATGCGGGGCATCCTCTAGGGCTAAGCCCAGGAAAGGCAGAAACTCCGAGGAAATGAAAACTGCTTACACATCCTGGTGCTAATTCTACCTCGCTTGGGGGACTTTATCCCGTTTGGTCAAAAAAAGAATATTTTCGCGCTTTCAATGGATTACTTACAACAGCCTTGTTGCATAAGCGCCCTCAGTTTTTTCATTCGCAGCGCCATGCGCCCTCTCATCTTTCTCCTATTCTCTCTTGTTCTTGCTCAGTGTCTCATTGCCTTAGCACAGCCAAATTACAGGAACCAGTGATCCCTTCATTACTGCGTTTTTGACGGTTTCCTTTCTTCTTTTCTTCATCGTCGGCCCACTAGCCAACCCCCGCAAGTAAACCCTTTTCATTTCATGTGTAGGAATCAGACCAGTTTGATCATGTAGTGTGCCTTTAAGTGATTCAAAAATGAGTATTTTCCTTCGCGGAATAGTTCCAACCACCTGGTCGTTTCTTAACATCTTCAAGAAACTTTCTTCTGCAGCGAATTATAATGTGAGCAGAGCCCAGTGGAACTATTACGAAATATGTTTACTCCTAGTCAGACCCTTCATCAAGTCTTAACTTAAGCTGAAAATTCTCATAACCACGGTCAGCCATGACGTTCGCACATTTCAAAAATTTCGCGACCTCCACCCTTAGGGGGGTCTCGATGCGACCCCCACCACCACCATGAGACTCAGGAGGCTCCCCCAATACGACCACCCTTCTCCCTACCCCGACCACCACCCTCGCCATCATGGCTGTTTCTATAGTATTTGATTCTGAGACCAGTCGACACAGCCCAACTTCGCCAACTTTTTATGCGACCCCCTCCCCAAAACCAACCACAAATGCGACCCCTCGTTCGAATAGTGCGAACGCACGGTTAACCCTACTCATAACCCTTCGTCAGCTTATACTCCATCACTTTAGCCAGTATTTTTCTGTCTGAATCATGAAGCAGCGCCATAATTTAACTAACACCTAGCTTTGCTTTGCGATTTTTGATTACTGGAAGCACCACAAATTCGACAACACTCGAAAAACACTGTTGCTTCGTTTGATGTACGTTTAAAGTGTTACGAAACCGTTAGCTCTCAGCGAACTGTCCTGGCTTAGTGCTTCATGAAAATTTCAATTTTGACTGAACACAATAGATATCTAGCCTATTCTCTACCCTGTTTTAATAACGGCATGCACGCACGGCACCATATCTAGGATACCCTTCGAAAAACCTTTCCAAGCATTGGAATAGCATGATATACTAACGAGGAAGTTTGAAGGAAGCAGTCCCGAGAATTTAGTGGAAATGAATGAGAAAGATGCATAGTGGATCGGGTACGAGATCTACTCAATGAGACTGTAGCCGGCACAGCCGGGACAGTGGCGCCTTAAAGGAATCCTTCTCGGAAAAATCGAGATTCTATTTCAGCCATAAATCACTGGCTTGAGACCCATTATCCACGATAAGAATGAAAAGAACAGAAAATTGCTTTGTTTTGGTAAAAAATTCGAAAAATCGAAAGGGCTGCTACGCGTTCAAAGTGCCCACGGACGTCTTTCACAAATGCTGGCGACGGGGATGCTTCCACTTGGTTCTTGGAGTGCCATTCACTAGAAGCTCTTTCTGGCCTTCTGCTTTATTGCATTCACATCTTACACTTCTACTCCATCCTATTCCATCGATCGATTTGTCTCCACTCTCCAAACGCGCGCTTCCACCAAGGCGGACTCCTTTCCATGCCCCGCCTTTGGCTTCGCGCCTTCTATACTCTGCCTTCAAATGACCAGAAATTGTGCAATTGCAGAAATTGACGTGGCATTAACGTGGCATCGATTCAAGAACATCTTTGAGCACACGTGATGTCACCTTTTCATCGAGAATTTAGCCACGTGTGCCAATGCCACGTCAATTTCTGCAATTGCACAATTTCTGGTCATTTGAAAGGCGAGTGGTATTGTGATGACCATTAGAGTGTGGTTTTTGAATAGCGTCTTTCTCGATCTTCCAGAACTAGAGTCCTTGTTCGGTGAAGAAACTTTGTATGTTGTCATTACTGATCACAACTGACGTGTGCGTATTGGAAAAGGATGCAAGATTTTTTCCTGAGAGATTCCTTTAACAACGGCGTGATAATGCTCCAGAAAGGGGCTCTTTAAGTTTCAGAGCTCTTGCCCGCCCACTTTTTCTAAGTAAAAGGTGTTACTAATCGTGTGCTTGACGTGATACCGTCATGTTTTGTCGCGCGACTCACTTCTGCAATGTTCATACTCTCCGATACATGTGTCGCAGGGTCGGTTACTACTATCGGCTAGTGCCTGCAGCCCTTTGTTCTTACTCTGTGTCATACTTCTTCCTAAAAACTAACTCCTTTTTTCAGCTCAACCCAGATCCCTTTCTCTCTCTCTATCTCAGCTCTTATATCGACCCTTTCCTTCAGTGAGGACCCTTCACCGCCTCGAATCCAGTGCGTCCGCCTCTACCAAAAAGCGAAGAGTATCTTTATAGTGATTACTTACTTGTTGTGGGGGTCTGTGTATTGAAGAAAAGCGGTTAGATTTTGCGTAAAACCCATAAAACTTAGAAAAATTTCTGGAGAAGAGGGAACAATCAAAGGAGTAGTTCGGCTTCCGTTTCGCACCACCCTTAGACGGAAGCCTAACTGTAGAATACCGTCCCTCCGTGCTCTTTGGTAAGGAAGGAATAACTTATAATAAGTCAAGTTTCTGCCCTACATCCCTCTAGATCATCATGATATTGGGAACGTATGCATTGCACGTGTGCGTATCCCTTACAGACAGAGCACGGCTTGTTAGTTCCCTTACTGAAAGGTATAGCTGCTGAGCAGATCATCGTCAGTGCTGGTGGACCCGCGCTCTTGAGATTACCTCTACCTCGTTACTTAGCTTTGATGGCGCTTGACCTTAGTTAAAATCAAAGCCGTACGAAACACTTCCAGGAATGAACTGTTGCCAATTGGGTACCCCCAGGAGGCCCGTCGCGCGGCAAGAAGGCAGAGTCGCGGACGAGTCGCAGCGCGTGAGCGATGTAAGACGTACAATGGAACATTCTATTTAACTTGACGCGAAATCCCTACAGTACGCGCGGAACTCGTCCCGCTGACTCGCCTTCTTGTCGCGCGACGGGCGCTCCTAGGAGCAGGGTCTGTCCTATCGTTGTTACTTTTCGAAAATTTTTACGACCCCCCTCCCCCAACGTGGATTTGATACGACCCCTTTTCCCTACCTCCACCATCTCCATCTTCCATCAAAACCCGCCCACTTTTTCCTCCAAAAATGCCGTCGAGCGGGGGGGGGGGTTCATAGCGACTAAAGTGGGTCGACCCCCCTCCAAGCTGAACCAAGTACTACCCACCGCGTTGGTACTTGTACCAACATAGGGTTGACCCGCCTAGGGGGATCCGTTGCCCCAGTTCTGTTACCAGTATGGACCGAGGGTTAAGCGATGTGTCGAGGAAGCCTTCCGAATGCGAGCACCCCCTCCCCTCCCAACCAATAGCGGAAGTTGCCGTGTACCATATTTCTTTGATTACAGACGGCTCATGAAGGAATGTGACTGCCCTTGCTTGGGTGCGTTGACTTTGGAGGAGCCTCTCTACAGGAGGAACAAGTTGAATCAAAAACCACTACTTTCAGAAAGGACGAATTTTCAACCTGAAAGAAGTTCCTTTGTGAGTTATCCCTGAATAGCATTGAAATTGTGGAAAGTATCGAGAAGTGAGCGTGATGAGATAATTATGAGGAGAATTCTTGAGAAGCTTGTGTTTTTACGACTTCAAATGTCATAACTTCGTTCAAATGCACTATTTCAGAAAAGTCAATATAGCGCTGTAGACCACAAGATTTGGTCTGAATGAACGTTCAATGGTGATATGATAGGTTCAGCACGTCAAAAATGGTCCTGTTGAGCATTTTTGTCCAATGACAGATTGCCATTCATTGCATTGTCTCTAGTTCAGCGACCATGGCTTCATTCGTAGATGAATCTGTAAAAATATAAAAAGCGCTCTGGAACCACAAGGTTCAACTGCTTTCTAATAAACGCTGAAGTGTACAGTAAGATTTCGACTTACAGGCAGATTTCACGATGAAAAGATAGCTTATTGGAAATAAGGTAGAGGTGGTCAGTGGAGCAGGGATGAAAAAACCATTGAAACGGCCCAGAACCCGAGAAATGGGACCCCTTCCTTGCCCGTTGATTTGCGCATTGATGCGACTCTCATCGCTGTGCCCTCTTCAACACTACGCTCTCTCTGCTATCTAATCACTCGCCACGTATAGACCTGCGGCGAGTGATTAGATAGTCGGTGGGCGTTCCCGCCAACTGCGCCAAAGAGAGGCCATGCTAGATCGCCGGGGGCATATCCTTCGATGCGAATTGCGTGTTGGTCCGCACCCTTAGGGGTCCGCCTGTCTCTCTAGGGAGTTTCCCTTCTTTGACCTTCGTTCTTGACCGGGAAGCCTCCTCTGAATGGTTGCATGTTCACGAAGTAACGCTTAAAATTGCACTTCTTCCTGAGTAGTGGGTTCATTCCCGTTATTCCACACAATCCTTTCTGGGAACCTCTAGATGCCTTTCAAACTCGCATCTCCATTGCAGCGAATGGGAATTGAAGCGCATGGCATCGGTCAGAGCGCATCGGGCACAGGACATCTGGCGAAATAAAGCGCGAGTCGCGCTCCCATCCATTCCTGAACAGGCTAAGGCTGCTCTGATCATGGCTGACTTTATGACCTCTTCCCTCTCACTCGACCTTCTACGAATCCTCTCCCCTCCCCCTCCCCCCCCTCCCAGTCGAGGATTCTTGAACGCACGCGCTTGACCCTAGTCCTAATTATGAATGCGAGACCAAAGAAGAAATTCATAGAAAAAGCTATTTCAAAACTTCACCTATAGCGTTATTCAGTAACCTGATTACAACTA
>MU870880.1:10103-28389 GCA_036418205.1 Ostertagia ostertagi | reverse complement strand
CTTTCATTATTTACATTCATTTACTCATTCCTTTGTCATTTCTCGTCTAATATTTCTTCTTTCAGATACCATCGCGTTCTGTGCATCCGTTCTGCTATGTCTACGTTGCCTATTTCGGCTACCGTCTCGGTTTCCACATCGAATATCAACGACAAGCCGCATCAGGCCACCGCTTCTTCAGTTAAACAGTCAGTTTCCTCTTCGAAGTCAAATTTACCATCTACTTCGCATTCATCTTCGGAAACTGTTTCACCTAATCTACTCTCAAAGATACTTCGTTGCTCGTTTCCGCTATTCGCGATTCAAGAGCTCAAGTCCATACGTCGTTGTTTCACGCATCCTCTCATAAACCATAGTTCCATTCGTCTTTGGATGATAAACCATCTCTGTCTGCTCCTAGTAGATCGTCTCGTTCTCCAACAGCGTTGGAACTCGTTCAAAAGGTACTCACGTGGTCATTTCTCAGACGAGAAAATTTCTCGTCTCGAAGATGATCGTTCGCAAGATAACTCAGTACCTCCATAGGATTCGCCTACCGCTACGTATCGCGCAAGCTCGTACTCTCGCTGTCAACTTTGACAATACGTTTAGCGTAAACTATCTTGCAAACTACGACTTGTTCCGCGTAGACGCATTTCTCCATCATTCCTTATCCTCGTCGATTCGCGAACAGTTCGTAGACGAAGTCATCTTTCCGTCGGAATTCAATTTGGATTACCCGCAGGTTCGCAATTATTCGCACGCTCTCATCGTACACGTATACAAAGGACTTCAACATGCGATTGAGATGCTCAACCACTTTATCACGGACCTAGCTCGTCATCCTAATTGGTACAGTTCTATTGACATCTTGCTCGACAGGCACCATCAACTCGCTACGCTTATCTACAACGTTTCCGCACGTCGCAATTCGCTTCTCGATCTCATCATGCCTTACGTTTTGAACCCAGTTGAGGACAGTCGCACTACAACAGACTTCCTCACCCGGTTTCAAATAACGCCTACTCGCTTAGCTAATTTGCTCGCATCCGCTTCTGCATCTACTTCGTTAGCCCATACGTCGCTGCAGCAAATTATCTACGCTGTAAGCAATAATCTACGCATTCCATCTGCCAACGTCTTGGTTAACAAAGAAGATGTTTCTTCGTCAAAGCAGCTTCTAGAGTCGACAACAACCGACGCTAAAATCGACAATGTGGTTCAACTTCTCAAGGAAACTACGCTTAGTCCACCAACTACAAGTCCATCTTGGTTTCCTCACAGTAGCTTCTACATCTATTCCATCGGCGCCACTCAATGTAGTTGCAGCTGTTCAAGTTGTTCCCACCATGCCAACTCCGTCGCCGCCAACAACTACTCCGGAACCAGCTTTGACACATTCATCTTGCACTCAACATCGGGCATCACACGATTCCTGGGAATCGGATCATTTCATCTCGTTCACGCTCTCCATCACATCATTCACGTGAACGTGAACCAACATATGCCATATAGTTCATGTCCTTCTCAAAAACGGCGCATTTAGACCAGGTTGGACATATCATCCGTCACAGTCCCTCACACACCGTCTAACGTTAGACAGTACTAGTCAACGCCCTAACGTCCGCAGCAAGAGCAAGCATCAGGCCTACCTCCTCTGTTACTATCTGCTCAGAACTCCACACTTCTCGTCTCCGTATGCCTACAGTCGAGACGCCTAGTCAGTCAACGCAAACTTAAAGGCAAAGGTCGCGCTCAGCCACATTTTAGAGGTATTTCCCATGCCTGGCGGTTCTATGTGCGTAGCCGCACACAATGCAGCAACTCCCTACCTTGAAAAGCGTCCCTAAGGCCCAGGGACTTTCGGTTTCAATCCAGCACCGCCTGGGTCGATCCCGGACCGCCCACCACCGCATGTGCCGCGTAGCACGCCGAGCACGGCAACGTAGATTGCAAGCGTAGCGTGGAATGTCGTAGGGCGATTTGGATCTGATCAGCTGTTTGGGTGTTCTTAACGCATAATATTTAGCAATTGTGGTCGTTCTGATTCCTAGGTTGATATCTTTCTGCAGTTTCTTTTGTTTCTTTGCAGCTAGCAACACAACTGGATGAAAGAGAATGCGGTGCCGCGAAGGATGCGCCTGGATACATATCGCTCGTGACTTTTGTCCGAATTTTGAGATGTAAGTAAATGTTTTTCTTGTACGTCACTTGACTAGCAATTAAGAATATTAAGGTTTCAATTAATTGTAGTCGAGCTGACGACTAGCAATTAGGTATTAGGGTTTCAATTTAATTGTAGTCGAGCTGACCTACTGTTTTCTAGACAACCAATTTTTTTGGAATAGAATGGGTGAATAATTGCTATTATTTAGTATCTTATAGCTGTAGTGATTTCGGTACAATGTAGCTCGGGGCAGGCACCACGTCAAGATCACGGAAAAGCTAGTTTCCAGGACTAAGCCTTTGGAGAGGGGAGAACTCCGGTATGCGGAAGCAATTTTCGTATTCTCCGGAGTTCGTCCCTGCTGCCTAGGCTTAGTCCCGGAGGCCTTCCTACAGAGTGCCGCTCCCCGAGCTACGTTGCGCCATGTTTTCTACAGTTATTTTTCGCTTTTGATACCAGCAGACGCAATCACGTTCACTGTCTAGTAGCTAAAGGTCTAGGCCCGTTTTGTGATTGGCGTAATTTCCTAATTGAAATTTGTTCAAACTGGTTTTTTAGAGTTTTGTTTTCAATTCTTTTTGACTATTATTACGTTAATGTGTAGCGCACCAATTACAGTTCTGACTTTTCCCTACGGGCTCCACAGTCGTGGATTACAGTTCAATGCTTTCGCCGTGAGATCTCCGTAGAGAACTATACCATGACCGCGGCGTACACGACGATGGATATCGTAGGGAAAAGATTGGACTGTAAATTAAGGTGAGGGTCGCTGGGACCGAGAGCGACTTTCTCGCTTTTTGCAGCGTGCTAGTTTTCCCTGCGGAAAGCTGAGAAATTCTGCGTATGTTCCTCATTCTTTATTCGCACAGTTTTCATCCTGATTCCATAAATGACTTCGATTCAGTGATTCTGTTTCACCCTGGAATGGTGGTGATGAAAGCTAAACCTCGCTCGTTGCTAAGGATAGATTGCGACAAATCATATACATCCCAACAGGCCGGTCTATGCAATCACAGATATGAAGTCTTTCCATCTTGAAGTTACTCTACTTACACGGTACTTGACTTTACTCACCGAAACGATTCTTTGTGAACCTTTTTCTCTTTTGAAAAGTTTGCATTAGTTTTTAGCAGAATTAATTTCGGCAAGATATCCGCTTTTTGATGGTGTCGACTTTTATTTAGGAATTGTCGAGTTAAGAAATAGTTCAAAATATATAATCATTCTTCTTGACAGATGCTATTTTCGGTATTGATGGTATGTTCTATCCAATTCTTTACAGAAATGTGGCGATAGACAGTATTCAACAATGATGTGGACATAGTAATGAAAATGTCGCATAGGTACGTTTTTATCTTCGCTCACGGATTTCCTGATGGCATTTGACTTTTTTTCGTATTTCTTCATCATTTCACCCTTATATTTTGTCAGATGCTTCTTTTTATGTTTTAGATGAGGGGATGCTTCATTACGACGACGATGCGATGTACATGCCTTCGCATGGAGTGAGTTTGTTTAATTCAAAGGTTTTACGGTTTCCGCCCAGAAATGATTATTAGGTGGGTTCATTCGCATCCAAAATATTATGTTGTTACATTCTCAACATTTTCTATTCAGGGAACTCCAGTTGAAGAGACCCATCTACGAACCCCTGCAGAGACAGGTCACTATGGCTACAAGTTTTCCTTGGGAACAACTTAAGCCTCTCAAGAACTAACCAGCCGGTTTGATCAGAAGATGTTGGCACTATCGAGTCCAAAATTTGATTATCCTTTGTCGTTCCGGTTCTCCTATCCCAAGCAGAGCTCTAATGTGTTCCATTTTGTTTGGACTGTTACCGGTCACCGGTATCATGTTGATTTCTTTTGAAGATTGTGTGTGTGCCTTCAGCACACGGTTAGTTTTTCTTAACCTGTGATTCTCTCGTCTTTTGTGAATTCAAGTTTGGCCGTTCTTTATTTGATTCGAAAGCGGCGCGTCTCTTGGTAGCTTGTTACCGAATTGTACAGCTTCATAGTTGTTTGTGCAGCTGTTAAGAATATTTTCTGCCAGAGTCTGTGTTAATTATCGGCGTGAAATATAGTTTCGAATGGAAAACTGAATAAAGTATTTACACTTTTTCCTAGAGCGTGAAATGTTGAAGGATGCCTAAACTGATGAGAGTGGGTAGGGCTAAAGTTATCCGACAATGGGTTCCTTGGTAATCATCATTTGTCAATCTACATAGATGCGGAGCCTATGATGCAAAAATATCGCGGAAGATGCACGAATTCATCCCTTAACTCGAAGTTATGCCCATTTGGTACATTGTGGTGATACGAATGTGAATCATGTTTGCACGACTATTGGAGCTTTCCCTCTATGTTCTCAATTGCGATAGGCATGGCTTTCAGTCTCCAACTGCAATGAGTATCCGAATTTGCGAAAGCAGTTGTATACGTGCTCACCGCAAGAATCGTTGCAGGCGAGAATGCGTAGAGAAACGCCGGAGCATAACGGAAGGGACTTAGATAGGTATCGACCAGTTGGCTTCGCTTCATCGGAATCCATCGAGTACAACTTTCGGATCACAAAAAGGGCATAGATGAAGAAATAAAGGGAAAAAACAACCATATGCGCAACAATTTCACCAACGCATCGATTCGCTGGCACCAAGCCAGCAATTACTGCCGTGATGCCAGCAATGATTTGCATGCCGCAAAACTCGTCCGGACACAGTTCGCCACCTAAGGCCGCCTCCTTCGGCGCTGTTTGACAGGGGGTTTTATATCGGGCCTCGTGGACACTTTCTTTCCGTTTTTTCTTCATGGTCGCTCCCTTTCACATCCATAAACTCACTTTCGAGCGCCAGAACACCCTAATTCAATCCCGACTTTTGCCTTTAACGTGCTCGTGGGACCACACCCGTTTTGACGCGCCCTAACCTTGCTCAACATTGGGCAGTTTTCTCTGGAAGCAGTTTTGTTATCAGATTTTAACTTTAGCAGTGCACCAAGTATAGCTGCATTCTTAAAATTCATATATTGAAAAAATTGGGAGTTTGGAAAAAGAAATCGGATTTTGCAGGGATGGGAGGTGAGATCTTTTGAAGTACATGTGTACAGATAATTTTTGACACAGCATAAATCGCTCCATGTGTCTGAAGAACGTCAAAAGACAAAGAGGTCTCGTTTAGTAATTTGTGTTCAGCCTAACCATGAACAGTTACCGCTAACTACGCTGTTAACGTGCTGACTGGATAAACGCCACATTCTGAAAGTTTCCATAAGTAACTCTTCTTAGACATTTCTGTTAACCTAGCTAAACATAGGTTATGCATAGATCATGCCAGCTAATAAAAACAAAAATGATAGAAATGTTTCAAATATGCAAGGAACAAAATCTCAAAGTGAAACCCAACATTTGGTGGCAGTAGTTCACTCAAATATTATTCCATTTGCTTCGTTTTGCTTGTTTTGGAGCTGTCCAGAAATGTCAGTATTCAGCGCAAGCAATTAAGTGGGGTCATCCCACAGGCAAGTTTGGGGAAGTGCGAAGTGACCTGCCGCGCTACAGTAATCCGCTAATTACGCTACCGTACCCAGTTCCAAACTAAGTACACACACTCAACACTTTGTATTAGGTTGTTCGGAAAGTAATGCGGGTTTTCAACCTCTATTTTTGAAGAAGCATATCTCCACTCAAATTCAACATTTTCGATCGTAACAAAAACTATTCAAAACTACATATTTTCTTAACAAGATGCACTCAACTGTCCCGCCATGTGACTTCTGTAGGCGATGAAATCATCGAACGTCGTTTCCAGATCACTTTGAACACTGAAGTATTTCTTGCTCAAGAAGCTGTCGGGATGGTTGGAAAAAGTGTTATTGGTGAGCGAGAGGTCCAATGAGTACGACGTGTTGAGCAAAGCTTCGTATGCCAGTTTGTCCAATCTTTGCGAGGTCGTTTATGGGACATGTGGCTGAGCGCCACCATGAAGGAGGGTTGTTTCATTTCTCTCGGTTGACGAAGTTGGTGTTTCTAGAGCATCTCATCGGTATGCTGGAGAGACATTGGTGTTGTGTCAAATTCACCTGGTTCCCAAGAGGTGTGGTGCATCAGTCCCGTGGGAGACCGCCGAATGTTCAGCTCAACATTGACCTACTACAATTTCGGCTTTAGATAACTTTTTGAAGATTCATCGCGGTCCAGCTTGTGAAGGGATGGCTTGCTATATTCGTGAACAGTCCATTTTCCATTTTAGATTGCAATGCTTTCCTAATATTCGTGGTTTTCGTTACGTAAAATGGGTGGAAACGACACCTTAGGAATACGGTTTTGCTGCTGCATCGGGTAGCCAATGCGGTAGCCATCTGTTCAGCTTTTTCACCTCCCCAATTATCTTCATGAGACACAATCTTTTCAATATACTTACTCCCAGTCCTACTGCTAACTATAGTGCAGTTGGTCCGAAACCATCTTCTACGGGAACCTTTAGAAGGCCGTCGTTAACAGCGGAATCATGCTCATGACTCCCCTCACCTTCACGATGGAATTCATTGAGACCAAAATGTTGGAGCCGATGTTGTGCTGTGCTTTTATTGGTGCTTCCTTGGCCCCATCCTTCAGTGTTATTTCGACTGGTCTACGAAGCACTACCTCAGAGTTTCAGCACATCGAAGTAAACTTGCCAAAATCGCTGTCTTGACACCTTTATTTCAAATCTATAAAAACCCCGAAATAGCAAGCCATATTGAAACTCAAATACACTGAAGGAAAGAAGATACAATAGGCTTGCCAATGATATAGGGCTTCAGGTCTCGAATGAAATATCAGTATAAAAATATTTCATGAATGCATGGCATCTCGAAACCCGCATTACTTTCCGAACAACCTAATAGAAAACTGGCAACAGAGTGATAGGGCGATAATTTGTTAGGTCTTCCTTATCGCCTTTCTTGAACAACAGCACCGTTGATGATTGTTTCCATGCACTTGGAACTTCGCATTCGGCTAGGTAACGTGTGTACCTTTTAGCAAGCGCTCGATACAAAGGCAATCCTCGGAGAATTTCTACAGTGATGCCGTCCTTACCCGGAGCTTTGCCTCGAGGCATTTTCTGTATTGCATGACGCACCTCTAACGGAAGGAATGGCACACTTCACTCTAGATGGATTTTTCTTTCTTAACGACGCTCATGTCTGACTTATAGAGCGCGGAGAAGGATGTTGGCAGTATTCCTGATATAGAAGAGCAACGTGATCCATCCATGGTCTTCAAACACGGAATCATTAGACGATGTTCCGCAATTCTTCTTCTGGCTCTTTTCAAGCTTCTTTTATTTTCTGCCTGTCTGGATCTCGTAGAATTGAGGTGGTCTTCCAGCTGTTCGTCTCCTACGCAGCCTACTCTGCAATGTATACTCTATATGATTTTTAGCTCGGCCCATATTATTGCGCTTTTCGAGCAAGGCACGGATTGAAGCAGAAAGGCGACGAGCGTCGTAATTCAGGTCTGTAATTCGTGTTACAGTTTCGACGAGACTTTCATAGTCAGCGTTGATCTCACCAACTCCGCAAATATTTCTGGTGGATCAAAATACATACTACAAAAACCTCAATTTTGATACGCAACAGTCAACGTTCCGTTGAGGATCACACTGTATGACTTTGGAGGTTGAAAGAAACGAAAATGAAGTAGTGCTTGCATCAAACCGTAGTGGAAACAGAGGAAGTCGTAGATGTAGACTGTCATTCTGCAAGCATACGATATCTGATGGGTGTACACATATAAAAAATCACCGATGTCGAGGGTCATGTTCTTTGCTCTATCCAATGGGTATAAAAACCCACTAGACATAAATATTAATCGTGTCTCGTGTTAAGCGTTTTTCGTCCTTCATGAGCAAACACATGTAAAAAAAAAGGTTTGGAAAAAAAATCGGTAACGTTCACGCTGTTGAAATAGATGGCTGCAGCTTTGGTTCCAACGCCGTTTTCTCCATGAGAGAATTGTCCATCTCAGTCTGGTGAATATATAAAAGGCGCTTCCAGTCTGGCAGTGCGTCAGATTCCAGCTGAATTGAAATCATTGCTCGTTCACAATGCACCCGTATGTCCTTCCACTGCTAAGTTTAGCTATCCGTTTTGCTATTTTCCTATAGCGAAACCAATTCGTTCTTCACCCCGCTCATGGATGAGTTTCCAAAGATGTGAAAAGAATCAAACTGGATTCGTCAAATTAGCGGAACGTACCTCATTCGAAAGCATGAGTAACCTATTAAACTGTTGAGAGATATTACTGTGCTTTTCAGCTGTGCTACGTCTTTTTGTCCAACGTAGGGCATGCAGCAGTTTTGCAATCATGTGCGTCCAATATTTATGGCTATTCATTTGATCTGTTCCTGTTTTCAGACCAATGGTGTAGTAACAATATTCCTAAGGGAATTCAAGGGCAGCTCGTTGATGCTATGAATATACAGCGCACCAAATGAGATTAGGACTGGGAAACCTAGTAAGTCATCTGATCTCAAACGTTTGTCAACCAGCGACCCTGATCAGATCCTAGGATTTGAGTATGCTACCTTTTGATAGGATCGTGCTATCTCTGAGCTTCATTCTTTAAGTTTCTATAGCTTGTGATGTTGGAAGCTCCACTCTGACTCCTTTATTGACAAGCTTTCGGCGATTAACGCCTTCTTCCGGCCTTAACTAACAATACTATCGATACATCAAAACTATATACAATATACAATACAATGCAGTAAACAACGCACCAAGTAGGAAGGATTGGATTCGTGCCGAGTGGTGTGGTGGGTGGACGGGCAACCTCTAAACTCCTTAGTGTTTCAGAAGTACGAACAGAGAGGACTGGCTATGAGAAATCGCATTGCCCCTGTGCTAGCTATTATACTACAGTACTCGCCGTTTGAAATCGAAAATTCACGCGAATAACGCGAATCCTCGTTAATTTCGTGAATTCGTTATAACTCGGGTCAGAGTGAAGTATTCCAGAAACGGAAAACACCGTTGAACTCAGCTCTTCAAGCGCTACAAGATGGTGCTAAAATATTTTCAGAAAGCTTGATTTCGGAATGCGCCATGCACTCGATTTCATCTCAAAAAGTAGTTGCTCGCATGTGATGTGTATATAATCCCGCTTATGCGGGCTAACCGCTACACACAAAGAAGGGCCTCAAAACTTACCCCAGAATGCGCCACGTACTCAATCTCATCCACTACGTTATTTTCCGAATTCTTAGATCTTCATTTCGTTTTCAAGCGCTTACTGGCTTTACGTGTTCCCTCTGCTCTCAATATCCCATCCTCTGTATATCAAGTGGAATCTTTGAACAGTTCTCAGCAGGCATAGTGGGCCTATTATGTGACATTTTCCATTTTCAGAGGAGATGTTTTGCAGAAAGCTGTGAAGATAGCGAACAATTTCCTTCACTGTCGTAGACTACGGTCACTTGTCTGTAAGGATTATATGGAAACCTTTGGTCGCAGGTGAGCGTTTCTTCCGTGGTGTGACCCCAAACATCACCCCTTGTCATGCCTTTGCCCCCTATTACGTGACAAGTCCCATTTTTAGAGGAATGTTTTGTAGAAAGCTGTAAAGGAAGCGAAGAATTTCCTTCACTGTCGTAGACTATGGTCACTTGTCTGTAGGAATTATGTGGAAAACTCGGTCGCAAGTAAGCGTTCCTTCCGTGGTGTGGCCCCAAACATGCCTCCTCGTCATGCCCTTGTGGAATGTTCAGATTTTTTGCATTTCCAGATGAACTCGCAGACCTGAAATGTGCCCCGTTAGCTTCCCCGTGAAAATGCTATCGAATGATATGCATTACTTTCCCCAGTTGAAACTTTGGTTTTTCACCGTTTTCAGCCTTCCCCTATTGCCGGATTGGGCACTATCCCACGATTACTGCCCCAAAATCTCAAAGTTTCATTTTTCGTCGAAACTTTGTCTATTGGGGTAATTCGATGCCTGATTACGAATATGACATTCATTTTTGATGCTGGTGTCATTTGGCGCCATTTGGCGCCGTTTGGCGCCAATTTGGCGCCACGGCTGTTTTCACCAAATCTGCTGAAACTTCGTCATTTGGGGTTATTTGGGGTCCTGATTACGAAAACGACACCCGTTTTCAGCGCTGGCGCCATTTGGCGCCGTTTGGCGCCAATTTGGCGCCACAGCTGTTTTCACCAAATCTGCTGAAACTTCGTCATTTGGGGTTATTTGGGGTCCTGATTACGAAAACGACGCCCGTTTTAGCGCTGGCGCCATTTGGCGCCGTTTGGCGCCAATTTGGCGCCACAGCTGTTTTCACCAAATCTGCTGAAACTTCGTCATTTGGGGTTATTTGGGCCGAGCGTGCCGCACTGGACCATCGAACGAGACCAGGGTCTACGTTCATGCCCGAAAGGATTCCTTTTTCGAAAACTGTAACTTTCCTGAGTCCACGGTGTTCGCACTGCCCTATTTCTGGGACTGTGTACGTGGACTCCTTCGGATGGTCCGAAGGAAAGACGTTTCAACTCTACTGCGGCTCATCATGAAGTAGTACATCGAGCACGGTACTACCATCCTCAGTGGCAGCTGGAGAGCTTACAGTCGAATTGCTGCTCTGCCCAACGCATACAGGCATCTCCAGTGAAAACGTGAAATATGCTTCTGGCTTAGCTCACAGTTTTCCACGGTCTGGCTCCTTCCTGTCGTGGGAAAGTCTCCGATTCGATGACCTTTTCCACGGTCTGACAGTCGGCGCTCTGAGAAAGGTGCCTAAGAGTACGCTCTGACTCTGCAAAACATGTCCTCTGAAAATGGAAAATGTCACATAATAGGCCCACTATGCCTGCTGAGAACTGTTCAAAGATTCCACTTGATATACAGAGGATGGGATATTGAGAGCAGAGGGAACACGTAAAGCTAGTAAGCGCTTGAAAACGAAATGAAGATCTAAGAATTCGGAAAATAACATTCATCTAATCTCACAATGTAGTGGATGAGATTGAGTACGTGGCGCATTCTGGGGTAAGTTTTGAGGCCCTTCTTTGTGTGTAGCGGTTAGCCCGCATAAGCGGGATTATATACACATCACATGCGAGCAACTACTTTTTGAGATGAAATCGAGTGCATGGCGCATTCCGAAATCAAGCTTTCTGAAAATATTTTAGCACCATCTTGTAGCGCTTGAAGAGCTGAGTTCAACGGTGTTTTTCCGTTTCTGGAATACTTCACTCTGACCCGACTTATAACGAATTCACGAAATTAACGAGGATTCGCGTTATTCGCGTGAATTTTCGATTTCAAACGGCGAGTACTGTATTATAAAGAGATGTTCAACTATACGCCGGTATCTTGTTCTACAAACGTTACATAGATGATACCTTCGTGATAGCTGCTAATGAAGAAGAACTTGAGAGCACTTTTGAAAGACTAAACTCTTGTGACGTGAACATTAGTTTCACTATGGAAAGACCAGATAGAAATGGTTTCTTGCCATTTCTGAATACAAGAGTACGCCTTGTAGAAGAAGGAAGGAACATACCTGGTATGAGAAGGCAGCTTCCTCGAACTCCCTCGTTATCATGAGGTTTTCTTCCCTCTGACTCATTCTATGACTGCTGACTCAAATTCAAAATGAATATAAATAAGTATAGCCGCACTCAACCGCCCCTCAACCGGGCAATCAGCAGTTACTACGCAGGGTGAATATCGGTCGAGGAAATCCTCGACAGGGGGGTCGTACCTGTCGGGCTGGGTCATGGGGGGTCGTACTCTTGGGGTCAGTAACAGCAGTGGTATCGTGGTGCAGATAGGTAAGAGGGTATAGCGCAGCAGAAAATGAAAATATCTGAAAAAACATGATATTAAATTTTCTTTGCAGGTTCAGTCGCTCCATTCCTCCACCTTCATGAGAAGGGCGTATTTGAAGGCAGTACAAAGAATGAAAGTGCATCCCCGCAAAGAAGACTGCCACATGTGCGCACGCGCTGCAAAGGCACCTCCTTCGCTAGAGAATGCCTTCTGAGGTATGACATGTTGTTAGGACCTTCGCAAAACGACAGCCGTGAAGGAAAAGCTTGGGGAAATGAAGTTGAAGCTCTATCTAACCCTACCTCAAACTGCTTCAAAGGTTATGAAATGGAGGAATGCAACCTTTTCATCGAGGGTGTAGATTTCGACGGTTTTTTTTCGGGATTTCAGCAAATCTGACCCAGTGACAATCGCGCCGCAGCTGCCGTTGAATCGGCCTTTGATACACTCGGCTGTTTTGATATACTCAAGCAAGGAATCAAGATTAAATCGCAACCCCGTGCCTTCAGGATTTCTGTGCATTTCTGAACGAACCTGACTTTGAGGTCACACAAAGTTAATGCCTCTTTCCTCGAGTCGATATTTCAGTAAATACACAAAAGTGTGCAGCGATGAAAGACAGTGCATAGATGACAAGATGAAGCGTCCATAACATTATTTTGCAGATTTTTTTTGATTTATTTTGCAGGATTTTTTTGATTAATTAATTGAATTAATTTGCTCTGTTTTAGGGGGTCGTGCCAGGATCTCGATTTGGGGGGGGGTCGTACTTCTGCGACCACGTACTCGACACGATTTTCACCCTGCCCAGCGCCCTTGAGGGTGGGTCTGGACAAATTACTGTCATTCGTTAGAGCATGTCCGACTCGTGATGGAATGGACATTTACGTAGAGTTGTAAAGATTTCAAAATATTTAGTTTGTATTGCGCTACGATAGCCATTCGTGTTCCCCCCTGCTCCCTGTCTGGAAGAAAATTGTCATCTTGCCCCAGCGAGGACACGCCGACCGTAAGGTACCCAGAAGAATAGCCCCGAGCGGGATTGGGGTCTAATACGTGCAGCCAGCTGGCCTGGTCTACCGTTGAGCGAGTTGCACAGGGTTACTGGGAGGTATGTATCCTGTGTTCTTCATTGTACATTGTTCTTCGCCAATTGTTATCGCTGCATATACATATATCGGGAGCCAGCGTGGGTCATGTAGGGGTCCGTGTATGGTCATTGGTGTTGCCGCTACGGTCGGTGCCAGCCCCTGTTTGCCTACTATCACCGCGGTGATCGGTCGCGTCTACGCTGTCTGCCCAGCTGCCTAGGTAAGTTATCGATAGGTGTGCAACTCCCTTGCAGCTGATTTCCTTTGGTCGACGCGAGGAGGACGACCAAAGGAGAAGAGAACGTCCTCCCTGTGTCCAATTCGGCAATGCGCTGGCCGTACAGCCGGTCGTATCCCACCACTGCTCCCCGTCTGGGAGCAGTTCGTCATCTTGCCACAGGCGATGGCATGTCGACCGTAAGGTGCCGAAAGGAGCGGGATTGGGGTCTAATAGCTGACCTGGTCTACATTTGAACGAGGTGACAAAGGGAGATTGGAAGGTATATATTCTGTGTTCTAAATTGTGCATGGTTCTTTGACTCGTCGCATTTGCTGTAATCTCATGGAGTTGTCATCGTTGTCATGTAGGTATAGCGGGAGCCAGCGGTGGCTCATATAGGATTCAGTGTGTGGTACACGGATGTAGGATTCTCGCGGTTCCCGAGGGGACAGGTCCGCCTTGCTGTGGGTGTGCAGGTGAAATGTCGTGGTCTTGATGGGGCTCTGGTGCTTAAAAGGTTCCGAAGCATGCGGTTGAGCGCTCCAACACCGGTGCTGTCGCCGTACCGGGTGCCTGTTCGCGACAAAATCACAACAACGACAAAAACATCAGGACGCAAGTTCTTGACGCCAAGTGCACCGTTTTCTTGCCATTAGCATAACTAATCTGGTACAACTGCAAGGTAATTTTTTATTTCACAGCAAATGAAATGAGTGAATCAACGCAAATATTGCATTGTCCGTTATCATTGTCATTTGTGAGAAAGTTAGGAATAGAGCTTGTTGAGCTGATGTAGATTTCTCGGGCGTCTGAAATACAGGAGTGTGCGTGTATGCCTGCAGTGACCACAAAATGATTTCTCACTTCGAATTAAAAACACATTCGAGGTCCACGTGGTGTGCACCCTCTGCATCAGTGTTGGTTTTCAACCATATGGCACATCCAACCTTTGTAGCCGAAAGCATCTGAGGTAACAAAACGATGAATTGTTGATCAAATTGGCTTATGCATAGATTACATTCTCGTTGTGTTTTGTAAACAACCATTAACTTGAGCCTGAGCTCCACTTACCTGACCCTTATGTTCTCCTGTAACGGCTTCTGTAACTAGTTCCCACAGAGTTGCTTCCAGGTATTTTTGAATATCGCTGAAATTTCATTCATGGTGTATGCAAGAACTAAAACAGCTCGTAATTGCTGAAAGCATAGTTGTCTTCACCACTACGTTGCAAAAAATCTTCCAAGAAACACCTTTCTTTTCTGAATCCGTGAGGGCTGATTCTTCGGAAGCCTCCTGTATAGGCTTTTTTTGCGTGTTCGCAGCTATAGGTCTGTAAATGAGGACAAGTATTCTGGAGCGTTTTGCAAGGAGGAATTCGATCGAAATGGGCATTGCAAGACAATATTTGGCAATGGGACCCTGAATACTATTCAGGAGCTGAAGTTTAGCACCTCAGAACTTTCTGTGATGTGCGTAGTGAGGGAATTCAAGATCAAAAGAGCAACAATCAAAAATATCAGCACGAGTAGCAGTGCTAAGGTATGCAGACCTGAGGGACATATTTTGAGGTAAGCCCTGGGATTTGACCAGTTATGTTCATAGGCGGAATTTAAAATGAGAGGGCAGCTCACTGGAAGTCAAGTTAGGGATGGCCAGTGATGCCCTGAAGAAGAAGAAAGCAAAAAAAGCCTAGAACCTGAGAACTGGAACCATTTGCTTGCTTTGATCTCCGCATTGGTACGATTCTCATCGGTGCTGCCCCCTTCAACGTTGATTATCGTGAGATCACTTGAGGCTCAGATCGCCGGGACTTACACTTCGACGCCTATTACGTGTCGGTCCATACCCTTGAAGGTCCGCCTACCTCTCCACTAAGTAACTTTCTCCTTCTGCGACTCGCCCTTATCGTGGAATCCTCCTTGGAAGACCAACGTCTGAGTCTGTTTAGGAGCTGACCAATCTCAATTAGAATTGGCAAACGTACAAGATCAGATGACTTACTAGGTTTCGAATTCCAGGTATCTTCATTCTAATGCGCTGTGTATTCATAGCATCAAGCAGCTGTCCTTGAATTCCCTCAGGAATATTTCTACTACACCACTCGCCTAAAATCAGGATAAGACCACATGAATAGTGGTGAGTTTTCAGTACTCATGATAGCAAACCTGTAGCACGTCCTACGTTGAACAAAAAGACATAGCACAGCTGAAAAACGCAGTCAAAACTCTTGACAGACTATTAGGTTCTTCTTATGCTTCCGACTAAGAAACACTGCTCGTGAGTTCAATTTGATTACTTCTCATGTTGGGGAAGGCAGCCATGAGTTAAAAACAGGGGTGAAGAAGTTCATGGAGAATTGCTTTCTTATCAGAAAATGGGAAAACGAGTTCCGAAACTTACCAATGAAGGAACATACGGGTGCATTGTTAACAAGCGATGTTTTCAATTCCGCTGAAATTCGCTTAAGCTGCTTTTATATATGCGCGACGGCTGAATGGGACAAATCTCCAATTAGGAAAAACAGCGCTAAAAAACAAGACTGAAGCTATCTGTTTCTACATCGTGTTCGTGGCATCGCAGTCCGCCGTAACCTCCTACAACATAGCCGAATTTTTTTGAAGCTTTTTCATATGTGTTTGTCCATGAAGATCGTAGAACACTGGTAGGTTTTTGACGCCCGTCGGATGGAACATAGAACATGACCACGAGTTTTTTTATATGTATTCAACCATCGAATATCGCCTACCTGTAGAACAGTCTACATCTATCATCCCCTTTGTTTCCACTACGATTTGTTGCAACACTACTTCATCCTCGATACTAAGTCTTCGTTCTTCCTGTGGATCTACTCGGTGTTATCTTCGAAGGTTAGTCTTTTTTCAAACAGATGTGAACTGTTGCTTCCAAAAATGAAGGTATTTGTAGTTTTCTGATCAGCGAATACTGAAAGAAAGCGATCAAGACTGGTCTGATTACCTAGAACCACGCCAGGGTTAACCGTGCGTTTGACCTAGCCCAACAAGGGTCGTGTTTGGCCGACGGGAGATGGGAGAGGGGGGTCGTATTCGCAGGAGTCAAAGTCGCAATGTGCGAAATGACGAAATGTACACAGATGCGAATAAAGCTCTAGGCTCAGGCTCACAGCATTAAACGATTAGAATCAAGACGTTTGCTGTCGCGACAGTAGGTGAGGGGTATAACTTTCGAGTGCTTCTCCAACTATTAACCACAAACGAGTGCATGGCGCACCTCAGAGCAGAAGAGTCTACTGCAGAAGTGTCCATATTTGACTGTTCACGTACACAAATATGCTCTCGAGGAGAACCAATGTCTTCAAACTGGACCTAAGTTAGTAAAAGAGTGACCACTTGGGTAGATTGACTGCTAAAGGCTTACAAGAAAAGTTTGGAAATTTTTTTTGCCTGTCGGCACTTCCTGAAAAGGGTTCAGTATCTTTATGAAGCAAAAAGCTTATGCGATGTCAGGGCATCTTTACTACCCATAAAATTGAATTTGAAAAGAGCTGTGAGTGTTTTAGTGTAGAGAAATGATTGCAATGATAACACCCTTCAAGAGAGCTTGTTGGAGGGGCGAAGACATTTTTGAAGACTACGAGATTTCTGCTTCCTTATGTGTTTTACGTTGTCTGGAAGAAGCGTCCTCAGAAAATTAGGTCCCGAAGAACTTTAATTTCAGCCCCGAGAAGTCAAACCTTTCATAGGGATGCATTCAACTGTTCTTTATTCCAAGAAAACACCGTAATTTGCCTAAAACTGTCTCTCTGTGCATAATAAATCGAATCTAATGCGGTCTGCACAAGCAAGTCTTGCCCTCGGATACGCCACGCACGCGCCTGTGGCTGGCATTTGGAAGTCTATTTCATCTTGCCATGACCCGCAGCTCGCAGCTGTTCCCTCCCACCCTTCCATCCACCGACCAATGATGCTACCGCCGTGATTGCGGCCGTGGGTCCTCGAAATTGCGACCCCTTCCTCGACCAAAATGCGACCCCCTCGTTCGAACAGTGCGAACGGACGGTTGACCCTGGACATGAGCGCCTGCCTTCCTAGTTAGTTGAAACGTGCGTGATTACACTGGAATCCTTCGCAGACAACAGCAATGAGGTGCAGAAGGCCTAATAAGTGGCCAACCAATGTCAAGCTCATGTAGAAATGAAGCCAGCTGTTTCAAAGAACAGTGAGAGGTGATGTCAAACATGTGCGCACGGGCGGATTCTAGCAACAAATTCAGTTCTTATTGTTAGCTAAATAAGTCTATGGTCACTCCTTACCACCGTGTTACCACCCTACGACTGCGCTATGGCATCAACATCTTGGCATTATGGAGGTAAAGAAAGTTGTGATCAAAACTAGCTGAGGACAGAGTGTTTGAAATCCGGCAATGTCTGAAGTCTGAATCCTCAGGTCTAGCAGCCTAATTTAAGTGTATCGGATTGAAGGTTCATGAAGCCTTTAAGTCTGTCTGTCTGTCCGTCTGTCACGAAATTCGGTATTAAGCGAACAACAACCTACAGGGTCCAGGTCAAGTTTGGGATGGGTGTACCATATCTCGAGAAGTAAAAAAGCATACATCAGCTAACCATAAGGAGGGGAGGTAGAATTTAGACGCTGGGGCGTGGCACATCACGAAGTCGGAGGCGTTTGCTACCTCTCTTATAAAAAGAAAAAAGAGGAGTTCAGCGAAGGAAATGAAGTCAACGGCTATGGATGAGAGGAGAATGCACAAAAGTGGGCGGAGTTATCGCCGAAGCATGCATAAAGGTCCCAAGAAATTTTGGAAACAGGGGAAAATGGAACTAACCCAACGGAACGAAGGTCTATCGAAACTAGTGGAGCGTGCGCCAATGTGTGCGGAGTTCGCGTCAAACTCAAAATTCGGTTTCAAGAAGTCTGGAGACCAAGAAAAAAGTGGATAGAGGTCAGCGAAGGAAATGAAGTCGTTAGTGGGCGGAACATGCACAAAAGTGGGCGGGGTTACCCATGAATTTAGGGACATCTCCAAAAC
>MU870879.1:0-22384 GCA_036418205.1 Ostertagia ostertagi | reverse complement strand
AGATTTTGGCCCGACTTCGAAAATTTGCTGAATAAGTAAACTCTGTGGCAAGTAAAGCTCGACGATGAACTTCTTGGAAATGACATCATCGTCCTCAAAAAATGAGAGATGCTCTTGCCGAATAGACTATAGCAGACGAGCAAGCTTGTGTTGGTCGGAGGGTCACTCACAGTGCAGTAGTTTTCTGCCAGTTTTCCGTGCGGAGCTCGCCTCCGAGCGAGTGGGAATACTTGAAGATTTACTTATGTCAAGTTTTCGAAGTTAGGCCAAAGATGCCAAAGATGATTTTCTTCGAAACGTTGGCACCAGAGGTAAATTGGTGCTCTTGTCACGAATGTGGCATTGTTTTTTGGAGCCGCCGCTATCCGGCGAAATTCCAACGGTACAACTTTTTTTGCCTGCTTTCGGTGAAAACTTACCTAATCTGGGTTATCAATAGTTCTGGTCTTGAATAACACATCCATTTTGGCACCTGTGCTATTTGGAGAAAATCGTGAAGTGCCTACAAAAAATGCAAAAAGCCCGACGCCTCGGGGATCCGAACCACCAACCCAGACCAAGCGTGCCAATCGAAATCCACATCGCTAACCACTACACCACCGACGCTGCTGGAGGATGTTGGCCAAATGCTCTTATGGAACTTCCACACGCTCTTTAGTACACAGCATGACATCACCACGACAACTTTCCAATTTTGACCAAACTTCTCGATGTTTTCGAGACACACCTTACGAAGACCCTCCATTACGCAAGTAGTCCACGCCATGAATGAAACACACCACTTTTAACAAGTAAAAACTGCAGTTTCCAACAAAATGATTTTCACTCCTTTTTTGGCATTCAGAAGGCCATTTAGCGGAAATGGACCATAGTTCTGTGTTCACTGCACCTGCCCCTATTTCATGCAAAAAACCGTTTTCAAGAAAGCGCTCCACGCCCTGAACGACCTCCCCTCGTAGTTAAACCCAGCAAGATTAACCTCGGGCTTCAATGATCGCATAGCTCGGGGAACCCGACCCCGGAGGAAAATTGAAGCCTCCTAGACGTTAGCGGCGCCCTTCATGAAAAATGATTTGTGGCCTCATAGTTGTCCACGAATTTAGACAAAGAAAGTTCACTTTATGACTTCTACACAGTACTCAAAAGCTAACAAACGCAAGCAATGGATTTTCGTGCTTTATCACGTGGTGTGAGACGCTGTTTGAGTTACTGCTCTGTTTCCTTCTGTATCTCCATTTATTACTACATATCTCTTTAACGAACTGATATTTCTAACACCAAGCCAGAGATATCCCGCAGTGCTTTCCAGTCTTTCTAAAGGACCACTTGGCACTAACTCAATATCGTAAAGAAGGGTCACACTCTATAAATATGGAGAAATCACTCAGACCATTTATCACCCCTCCCCATTGTGTAGTATTGTGAACACTGTGTTCGAAGTAAAAAAAAACCACCCCTAAATTCTGCTAAATTGGCAAATTAATGCGAATAAATCCGCCGCTTTGCCATAATTTCGGGAAAATGGAGCAAATGATGCGAATGTGGGACCAGGAGCTCCTATCAAGACATATCTAACGGTTTAGTAAAATTCGGATTCTTCTTACACATTTGACCACATTTGCGAGAAGTTCGTAGTTTAAGTCTTCGCTTGCGAATAGCAACACCATCTGCTTCAGAAAACCAGAAGTGCAGACCACACACCACAAATGACGACGGCCTCCAAGCAAATCTGGTAATTATGTCGTTCATAGTGATAGCTGATAGTAGGTAAATGAAAGTTATAATTAGTGACAACTGAACAGGCTATTCATTTCAATAGCAGAAACCATTTACATATTGTGGAAGTTGTTGCCACTCGTGGTGTGTGGTCTGCACTCGACACGCTTCTAGGCGCATTCATAGTCCTTGTCGTCCTATCGTCTTTGTAAACGGTCGCAACAGTTTTGATGTGTATGCGATCGTCAGACGCGTCCGAATCCATGGACGATCATACGGATCAAAGCTGTGCGATGCGTTACGCTCGACGACCGACTATGATGCTTCCTATGGTTTTGCTGAAGGCTTCGATACCGATTACCTGCGTACCTGATGCACTTGTCAACCTTCTATTCCGACTAGAATTCGTGATTGTAGGGTAGGAAAACTCATGGGTGTCAACGCATTCCAAGATCACATATTTTTACCAAACATGACAGAAGCTGAGCAAAATTACGTCTCGAAACTAGGTTGCACCTAGATTTGTTTGGAGGGGGGGGTCACTTGTCTCTTTGCAGCCGTATTTTGCAATTAACAAAAGGCGCTATCAATTCGTTCTGGCCAAAATGATCTACTGTTGAAATCTTTGTAGACAATCTGAAATATTTTGAGGCGTAAAGCCACTAGTAATGTGCTCAAGAAAAGCGAAGATAACACGAACCTGTTTTTTCTGGTTACAACTCATTTGTTTTTTTTTGTTTTTTTTATGTGTGGAACTCAGCCTGTTCACCCCACACATCTAGCTCTATAAGCTTCTGATCCTAAAAAGTATATTTTCTAAGTAAGGTGAGCTGCAAAAGCTCACTTCTAAAGACCCCTCCCAAGGCGGATCATTTCTCGCTATAATTGTAATCAGAAGGCAATCGGTTCCACTGAATCTATTCGACGGATGATGCGCAGCTGTGTCCTTCTGAAACTGTATGGAAGGTGAGTTTGAGTTTTCCTTAAAGCACGTTAGCGATTGGATCGCATGCGTTATTTTGTTTAACATTAAATAATCGTGCAATCGAAAGAACACATAGCGAGGAGAGAAAGCAAAAAGCACCCAGAAAAACGGCTGAATTTCTCCTTAGGAGACGCGGCCGTCGTTAGCGATCGCACACTGAAGCACTGCTGCGGAGGAGAGGTATAAAGCGCGAGCATGGTATTCTATTGACACCGCGAGACAGGACCGCAGAGACCAGGTAATGCCGCGGTGGAATTTAACGCTGGCAGCGCGGGCAGACCGCCGACGGTAAGGCCTATAGCGCCTATACGCCGCCGCACTTTTGGCGGTCACGTTATATTCGCGCTCTACATATTACCATCTGCTGGCGCCAAGTACTTCACACTATGCGTTGAACAACATCAGCGAAAAGCGTTGTGTATAAATTATTGCCATAATCTTGAACGTGTCGTGCTGTTAACGCGATGTGCACATTTCGTGAGCACCCCTTTTCTAGAGAACGTGAAATTCGGAGTTCTGTTTATTCGGGCAATACGATCTGTTTACACTCTAAATCAGAATATATGCTGAAATAAGAATAATCAAATTCTAACATAATAACCTATTTATGACCAAGTTAGTAAAAACTGCCTGGAAAACTCAAAAGCGCGAGAAAGAAAATCTTGTTGCGCGACTAATCGTTCGCCGGATGGCAAGTTCTCGTTCGTGAGAGGAGAGCTGATTTAGAAGACAATGTTGAAGAGGCCATGTACACTATGATAGGTAAATTTGGCAGAGAAGAGGACCAATAGCGGTCAGGTACACTAACCAACTCTTTATAAAAATTCTATCACATGCTCGCTTTCGGTCTTCACTTTACTGTCAGTCGCTTCAAAAGCTGAGAGACTTCAGGATTTTGACAGTATGGGGAAGGCCGAAAACGAGGGAGAACCAATGTTTTCATTAGGAAAAAAGCCGTATATCATTTGATGTTTTTTTATGCAATTGACCAGTATACATCAAAGATTTGAAGCTTCGACTGAAAAAGCGAGAAAAAAGTCGGCATTTTCACTAGAGTATGACTAGGAGCGATGTTTATAGCAACACCGCGGAAGAAATGCTCATATGCGATCAAATATGTCATCTTATTAATACACAAACGAAATGTAATCCACGAAATTGAAAATTTTCGCTGTCGCCTTCTCGGATTTCGACGTTTCGGGTTATTTCCATAAAATAAATAGAAAATTTCACAAAATAGACCTACTAATGCTGCTGAAAACTGATCTGAAATCCCCACTTGAACACGAGAAAAGAGGGAACTGAGCGCATGGGCCGAACCCCTTGTTATTCAGGGCTTCAAAATAAATTGAGATCCTGAAATCTGGTAGAAATAATTAGCCAATTTCACAATATAGTGGATGGAGTCTAGTAAATGGCGGATTCTTGGGCAAGTATTGAGACCTTTTCGTTCTACCAGGTTGTAGTTAGTCACATACAGTAGCGGTCAAAAGTTTGGAAACTTTTTTATTTTTGATCTAGCGTAGCCAATAGACAATGAAATTGCCCGAATTCACATATTATATTCAGAATCTAGTGTAGATTACGATGGGTAACATGATTTTTTGAAAACTGAAATCGCATTTGAAAAATACGAATTTTTATAGGAAATGGCGCGTCAAAAGTTTGGAAACTTCCGAATTCTAAAGCGAATTCGGCAAAATAGCTCTCAAATCCACATGATAAATTAGTTATTTGATGAGTAGCT
This sequence comes from Ostertagia ostertagi, assembly GCA_036418205.1. Lineage (NCBI taxonomy): Eukaryota > Metazoa > Nematoda > Chromadorea > Rhabditida > Trichostrongylidae > Ostertagia > Ostertagia ostertagi. The sequence goes on along the minus strand of MU870879.1, from coordinate 17,936 downwards.
TTAAATTTCTATCTTAGCGTCGTTTTTATTGACATGGTATTGATTATAAAATAATTTTAGGATTTTTAAGTCGGACCTCATACACTGTGAACTAAAGCACATTGTTTGGTGGGATTCTTAACTGGAACGTGGGTAGAGCGACATGCCACTTTTTCCGTGAGATGTAGAACTCAATTAGACTTCAGATCTTGACTTGAGTCGCTCCTTTTTCTGGGTTGAGGAAGGCGGCAGTGGGGAGGTAGGCCTGCATCGGGTTATTTCCGTAATAGAAAACCCATCTTTTCCGGCTAGTTCTGACTATCTAAGGTAAGCATTGTATTCTACAGACTATACTTGTACTTAGCCCAACCCACATTTCGCTGGATACCTAGAACTGTGGAATCGCCGAATGGTCGGACACATGTTCATCCATGACAGTACTTCCACTATTTCTGACTGTTGGAATCTCATACTCAAAATGAGGTTCCCATTTGACAAAACACTTCACAGGGTCCACTATATTATTTCTAGGAAGATAGAAATCTCATTCGTCGCTGAGGACAAAGTTTCACCTCTTGGCTCCGGTTCATGTTAGCCGTTAGAGTGCGGAAGCCAGTTGGGCCATCCTGCCCTTGAAGCCCAACAACGGCTTCTTGTTGGGACATCATCCGTAATATTCACCAGGTCGCGGCCGATGTTGGCGTGCACTTGGACTTTCATATGATTAGGAAAAAAACCAGAAAAAGTTGTCTCTTAGTTGGGAATGTTGGGGGCACGGGACGTGCCAACCACCCTTCGAAGTATTTGAGAGAGGACCAACTTTCTTGTGAAGATACTTTTTTGTGAATGATCATTCTTCTTATGCTTACTCGACTCAATAACGCTAGAAACATCCGATAATATTGCTTCCGTAGAGACTGAACTACTAAGAATCAGTTTCAATTTCGTATTCCGGATTGTAGGGTTTAAAAAAGGACCCCCATGGAAAAACTGCTTTCTTTGCATATGAATTCATTTTGAAATTACACATTGCTCAATGGTTTAACTAAAATTAAACAGAAACAAGTAAACATTGAAGAGTAGGAATCATAATAAGGGAAACAAAAAGTTTCCAAACTTTTGACGCGCCATTACTTGAAAAAATCTTATTTCTCAAAATGATTATAGATTTTTGGAAATTATTCTTCCCGTCGTATTCTGGACTTGATTTTGTATGTAATATCTAAATTTGAGGCAATTTCGTTTGTATTCGGCCGCGCTAGATCAAAATAAAAAAGTTTCCAAACTTTTGACCGCTACTGTATATGTATTGAATAGGGCGTTTTCAGAAAGTTCTGCTCGTTTTCGACCCTGAATTTTAAATGCATATTATCGGCCTAGAACAACCTTACCGGTAGAAATAAAAATCGTTTGAATGCGCTAACCTTCCGCTATAAGAATACGTTTTGGCATGCGTTGAGGACAGCTGTCAGAGATGTGTCCGTCCCTTTATAATGAATAATGCTGAGAACCGCATTTTGAAAGATTTTGGTAGATCTTTACATAATGCTAAGAGTTCTCCTTCACTGTAACAGTTCCACCTCATACGGGGGAAATTGGCCAGCTGCTGACTTCATGAAATTTGCCATTACCCTCCTTTAGCATAGTTCAAGTTTTGAAAGGTTAGTAGAGTTCGATCGTCGTCGAGTTATTCATAGTTTCGTGGGACGCGGAAAATAATCCTTTTCATGGACATATGTTCGCAAATTAGTAGAAAGAGTGTTGCTTCATAATAAATTATGGTAGGAGTGTAGACCGATAGACTCCGATTGCGTACGTTGTGCGGCGAGCCTATACAATTTTTTAGGATTTCCTACTACTCCCTAGTGACTTGTTCCACAAACCAGATAGGCAGGTTGTGCAGAGCTCCCAAGGCCCCGAGGCCTGAGATTGCCTCAATCAACTTCTGATAAGGCAAAGGTCGGGCTCAGTCGCGCTAGAGGAGTAATTCCCATGCCCGGAGAGGTTGTATGTGAGTAGCTGCACACAATGCAGCAACTTCCCACCTTGAAAAACGTCGTTAAGCCCCCGGGGCCGTCGGTTTCAATCCGGGACCGCCTCGTCAATCCGGGACCGCCCACCTCCGGAAGTGGTGCGTGCTGGCATAGCATAACGTGTGAATCAGCTAGGTTGATTGCCGTATCAAACGATAGAACGACTGATATCTTCAGAAAACTTGTTTGTACGTGCCTCTTTCCCAAGCCAGCCTCCTTCACTGCTAGTGGGAAAGAGGGTTTTGTTAACGGCCTTGTCGACGGTTTTTCTCAGTTTTTTCTCCACTGTCGTTCACTTCGCATCTCTATACTCACAAGGAATGGTCAATTGGTCGGTCCGGCCGTTTGTAATGAGGTGTAGTCCGATGCACGCGTCTTGCGACGCTGAGCTCAAATCCGTTTTCGGTTTTTGCCGAACGATTCTCTGAACGAAGTTATGAGGGATTCTTCTCACTGCGGCTATCTCACTGTGGCGACCTCTACACCCCCCCCCCCACTTATCATCACACATAAGAAGAATCGCGGAGCATTTCGCGGTTCTTTCAAGGTTGCTCATACGAGCCCAGAAAGCGCTATACTGCGTTATTTTGTTATCGTTCTGTTCGTTCGTTCTGTTTTTACGCGAGCCAAGTGGGATAGGGGGATGTAGAGGGCACCACAGTGAGATAGCCACAGTGAGAAGAATCCCTCATAACTTCGCTCAGAGAATCGTTCGGCAAAAACCGAAAACGGATTTGAGCTCAGCGTCACAAGACGCGTGTAGCGGACTACACCTCATTGCAAACGGCCGGACCGACCAAATGACCATTCCTTGTCAGTTTATTCGCCATCTGTACCACTTATTGGAGCCGACTTTTTGCCTTCAATCGGTAGGCAACGTCGATATCCGACCACCACTCTTATCATACTCAAGGCTCTCGCTTTGGTTACAATAACTTTTTGAACTAATGCTTCTTAGCACATTTATTGCAAATCTAAGCCAAGTGCATCGTTATATCTTGAACTGTTGCCGCCACTTTCAAGTTCATAATTGAAAGCAGAAAAGAAAAGCATGCTAATTTGCTCATCGAGTGCTCATCGAGTCCACATTCAAAGCTTTAGAAAAGTTGTAAGAAAATGTTTTAGAACAAAGCTGAGCTAAACGTTGGATAGAGCAGAGAAAGCTCTTCAAGATGGTATCCACACCGATGGCAGTTTCTCTAGATTTCAAGTAAAATGAAGCATCCAAATGTGGAGTGTCAGAAAACGACAGAACTTTCTGAAACACCAAATACATACACATCACATACGAAAAATCACTTCTTTATATGGAACTGGCGCAATTCTAACTGTTCCTCTTTAAAAAGATGTAAGCACCTTCTTGTGGATCTCGATTAGCTGAGTTCGACATTTCATCAGATTTAGGAACACCAACTTTAGACCAAGTCATAACAAAAAGAGCGAAAAAATGTGTAATGCGCTGTTTGCGTAAATTTGTGAAGTTTAATAGCGAGTACCGCAAACGATGTGCTTCAGAAGCGTTTGTCATTACCCATCACCAATTATAACAGCAAGTATACCCAGTACTTCAAAATATTGTGCATTGCAGTTTTCAAAATGGATGAGGTGATGAAATATTGTACATTTAAAATGAGTAACCCAAGCAGTGATTTGCTTCAAAATCTCACACGCACTGCACTGAAACATGTGAGAGTTCGAAAAGTTCAGCTCTTCTGTGCAAATAATGATTGGGGCAAATTATTTCAGCATATGTGAGTTGCAGCCATCCGCTCAAAAATTGCTCTCCGAAAAAATTTGATTGCAGGAACAGTACGTGTTAAGCGGAAGGGAAGAGAGGTGAAGCATGAGCCATTCACGCTCATCCATGTTTATGTTTGCCCAGACTTGGGCAATCATATTTATTCAGCAATGAATTCAAGGAACACAATGACACCACCCTGGGTGGTGTCAATGACCAAGAGTGAGAATGGTGCACACAAATTTCTTTGAAATGCGCCACTGAGCTATAGAAGAGCCATTGAACACCTACACGGACCCTTTTGTGTTGTGATATTATGGCGGACTCCGGTCAGCCAACCTCAACTACGTGACTGCCTACAATGGGTGGGACGATTTCAAAATTGCTTGGTTCTTGTTATTGCTCACGTGCACTTGATAGAAGAGGTGAAGTGGTCAGGATTTATCAAGATCTATGAATGTGCCAGGAGTTGGATTTCTAGAAGTACACTGCGTCCCATAATTATAACTCCACCCAAGAATTTTATATTATAATTTTGGGACGTCGGCTAAGTGGCCTTTTGAACAAAAATTATTAGAAAAAATTCCTGGGATCTCAAGTTGGAAGATGATGCTTATAGGGAATTTCGTATTTGTATTTGACACACTGCCACATTAGAGACTTTTTCTAAAACATCTAAATTTGTGAGATTTTGGGAAATTCTTGGGTGGAGTTATAATTATGGGACGCAGTGTAGGCACGTGAAGCCTCGCCTGAGGTGGTACGGTCACGTCCTTCGCGCTAATGATGAGAGTGTCCGTAAGATCGGTCTAGACTTTAACGTGCCAGGAAAGCGGCCAAGAGGACGCCCGAAGCAACGATGGCTTGATACGTTGCATGAGGACTTGAAATTAGTTGGCCTTCACCCCGATCAGGCACATAATCGGGAAAAGTGGCGTCATCATGCCAAGAAAGCGGACCCTGCCGCCGGGTGGGACAAACGCTAAAGAATAAGAAGAGGGAGAAGCAATGTGTTCCATCTGAGCTCCCAACTTTAATGATTACGTGACACCCAAAGAGTTTTTAGTTCAATTCGTTCCAGCACACAAGTCTCGTATCAAGCATTGAAATAGCCTGGATGTGTGCGGGAAGAGGAGAAAAGAATGGGGACCATTCATCAAAAGACTTCGTTTGTTAACAAAAAAGGCCTAATGTTGAAGAAGCAGGGAAATTTGAACCAGAAAAACGAAAAAAGTGACGATTCCAACTTAGTGACAAAACATGTGGGAATTGTGTGCTGCTGAAAAGCAGCACTTTTTAAAAGTTCCAAGAATTATGCCGATTTGTGGAAACCAACCACTATGCAGCGCCTGTTTCAAAAATTTTTCTTCGAAACTGATGTGATCTTGAGCGAAGGTGAAGGCGTGGCGCATTCCACAGTGTTCATTCAAAACCGTTAACTTTGCTATGGTTTCCGAAATCAAGGTCATGGGTAGCTTTGAGGTGGGCTGCAAGATTTACTATATTGCCGCCCGGCAGCGAATAAAAACAGCAAAGAAAAAGAGATGTCTTACCAGATGCTCACTGCTACTGCAGAATTTTCCTTGGAACTACTGCTCGATTGTTTGAAACAGATCAAGCTATCGGACTGAAACAGGTTCATCAATCATGGGGCAGTAAACGGCCCCTGCAGCCATCGTTTCATTGTCGCGCAGACAGAAGACAATGAACCAAGCAGTGCTAAAACATTACTAGAAACAGTGGTGGAATGACGAGACGATTCCGTGAACTACTCGCTGCTGCAGCTCACATGAACGGCTGCCTTGGCTTTGACTAAGAGCACACTATAAACATTCAACAAACGGGGCAGATGAAATATTCCAGGAGGAAAAATGTTTATCTGTAGCTGACGTATGCTTATATCATATTCGGTGACACATAATAAACAGAATGGTAGTTTTCGATTTCGCTGCAGAAGTAACTGGTCCGACGGGGTTCAACAAGAGACTGTTTATATTCGGTGTTTGTGTCATTTCGCCTAAACACATGGCGACTGCGTCCACCCAGTCCAAGAGATACGCTGCGCGGCCCGATGTTTCCAATTGAGAATGAAAAGGACACATGGGAAATGCGCTCAGGAGAGGACCTGCGAAAGATTTCACTGGAATTCATGAAAAGTTGAAAATATCGTCTGACAGAATCGAATGTTGTGCCTACGAGTGCCTGCGGTTCTGAATGGTGCTTCATAGTGATACATATCTTTCGTTTAACGACAGCCACCAGAGAAAACACCGTAATATAAACAGAACGCCAACAGATGTAGACGTGTCGATTCGAATGCCAGATTTGATATGGACCATGAACTGTGCAAGAGATGCGTTGGAAAGGCCAGCGAACTAGGAAATGACGTGAAATGATTTCATTTTATCTCCTCATCAGTTGTGTAGGCGACAGGAAAGAGTATGAATCAGCCTCAGTGTTGTTTATGACTGGAAGTACGTCTAAACACTGACTTCTACTTGATGAATAATTTTAGCCTAACAGTTTGAATCTCTCTGACTGATGAAACAGAAGGTCTGACGCTTCTCATCAGGGTCAGTCCAAAACCTTTACTTTTCCCTTGCCTTTCTAGAATGCCAGATGCTCTGAGCTGATGACGTATACTACACTGGTGTGCAAAACTTAAGGACGAGATAGGTAAAGTAACCTAATCTATTGATAGCTCTGTGGACTTCCAAAGGTTCCTGTCAATTGCATTTTCGGCACTATTTACCCTTTACTGCCCCACTCCTCAAGAACTGAGCCGGATTTTGATCGAAATTCGTCCATGACTAAGGATTTGGCTAGAAAGTTGTTTCGGGGTATTTCGACCCGTAGAACACGAATATCACATCGGTTTAGCGCGACAACGCTTGGCGCCCGCGCCACAGGCGCCGGCGCTATCACAACAGTTTAGCGCGGGCGCCGTAGCGCAGGCTACAGGCTCACTCGCAACGAACTAATGTGATATTCATGTTCTACGGGTCAAAGTACCTCTGAAGAGTTTGTTCCGAGATGTTCTAGCGCCTTTTGGCGCCGGCGCTTCTGGCGCGAGCGCCAGGCGTTCTAGTGGTAAACGAGTTGTATTGGTCAAATAACCCCTAACTGCAAGTTACTAGCCGGATCCACAGTCATGTCATTTTTTTTGTTTTTTTCTTGTATTTTGCGACAAATTACGATAAACCTGACTCAGATCTCGAGTAGTGAGGCAGTGAATGGTAAATAGTGCCGAATTTTCTACTGTATTGGAGTAGTTTTCTCTGTGGGTAGTTAGGATCTAAAGAGCTGTGTCAATCGGCAAGTTTTGCCACACAGTGATAGTACATAGGCACGGTAGCCAAACAATAATAAAGAAAGCGATGAGCACATTGCCTCCTTACAAATCTGTTACCGGGCCTTTGATCCCGAGCCGATATGGGATTTGAGTACTCTGGGGGTAGTAATAGAAAGAGTCAACCAAACAGTCAACAGTCAACCAAAAAACAAATAGTTTTTGTGAGCAAGTCCATAAGATAGCTGTGATCGTGCTCCCTGAATTGACTGAGGGATTGATACGCTTGTATTCGAATGAAGGAAAAGATAGGAGTCATCGGTAGGGCGACGACCTTAGCTTACACTACAATTGCAGAGACAACCAGTATTGAGTATTTGTCCTGTACATACATGCATGGGTATAGCGAAAGAGTAATACTGTGCTGTTTCCTCTGAGCATAACGGTGATATTGCTTTTTTCTTTTCATTAGAATCCAGTGAGGCAGTAGAAAGCATATCCAAAACTATTGGGTTGATGCATAATTATTGCGGATTTTTTGCGCCTTCTTTTTTCGAAAAGATTGGCGTTTTGTTTATTATTTTTCATGAAAATATTCTTCTCTCTTTCATTAACAGGAATGCTTATCGAAATCATCATGCTCTACCACTTCGAGAAAGGTTGGAAAGGCGGCAGAGTCATTTCGCGATCTCAACGACTTTTCGGCGAGGGAACAATCAGCAAAAGCCAAGTTGAAAGATGGTTCAAGAGGTTCAAAACGCCATATTACCGACCGAAGCTCCTACAGACTACCTTCAGTCGTTGAAAAACTGGCAAACGAACAAAATTTACGACGAGCTGGATGACTTGGTGGCCGATGTTAGAGCGTGGATCGTCTCCAAGAATCGTGACTTTCTTCACCCGTGGAATCGACCGACTGCCAAGCAAATGGGAAGCATTCTTGAAGGATGGTGACTACGCTCCGGGGTAATCATTTAACATGTTTTTGTTGAATATTTTTGTCGTTTTCGCTGAATAAAATTTGTTGAAAAATCCGCAATAATTATGCATCAACCCAATACTATGGTCCTTTTATCACCTTAACTATCACAATTTAATCAAAGATTATCTGCGAAGCCAGGAGACGGACAGATGACAAGAGGAGGTTGGATAGAGTGAAGAAGGAAACAAATGCGGAGAAGGGAGGGAGAGAGAGGATGAAGAGATCGAGCGACAAGAAATGAAGGAGTTAACACAGAGAAGAAAGCAATGAGCTCCCCATTCCGAGATGCAGGTGTAATTTCAGAAGTCAGTAAGGGATGAATCGGTTGAAAACAGGCCTGTCTAAAGTGCTCAAAGCTACTGGAGGAAACCGCGGAGCCCATCAAGGGTCGGTCCAAGGCTGGGGAGTAATGAAAAGGTATGAGATTTATGGAACAATGCCACAAGCTATGAATCTTGTCATACACAATAGCACCGTTCGAGAAGTGTTCAAAAAACGACCTGATGCACGTCACTTTGACATAGCTTGCATTTCGAAGATATTTTTTGTTTTTGTATTCACAGATTTTGCAAGATTCCTTCTTGGAGCTTATTGATGAGCTGCAGACCGTGAGACCTTTCGAGCCTTTGCCTACCTTCCGGACCTTATCCATAATTTCAGCCTTGCTCACAATTCGAATAAAGTAGAATTATCGGATGGCCCAATATTATACAGCTGTGCACTGAAAAAGGACTTCACACATACTGATACGTTCTGTATACTCACAGCTGAAATACTGCTCTGTAGAAGGAACATTTATGTGTAGAGCTAAGTCTGGGTGAACCTACTATTTTTCACTACGGCGAATTGTCCTATTCTTCTGTACCAAACGAGGTTCGTTGTTGAGACCTATTGAATGGCTTGACGTTCCCGGCCCTTCTCGCCTTTTTAGAAGCCTGGAGATAGCTCAAAGGTTTTGACCTTGTAAGTTACTCGACCATGCATCTGCGCCCTCTAACGTTTCCGTCGTCAGGTTTAGAAACGCTTTGGAACCACCCAGTATGATAGAGCACTCAGCAAATGTTACACCCGTGCTGCGGACCATTAGCAGACGCTCAATGAGTAGCATTACTAAGAACAAGGACTTCACAGGTGTTTTTATATATCGTACCACACTACCTATATACAAAAATCAGAAAGTCACTGATAATCGCAAGCACTCCGTTCACGGTTTTCATGCGAAACACAGAAAAAGCGCCATACACTCACAGGACCTCGTGCCTCTCAAAAGGGCGAAAAAGTTGAAACGGCAGGCCAATCAAGAAAGGTCCCAACTTTTTACACTTCGACGACCGCGAGCCTTTTTTCTGGCTGCGTGGATGTGATACATCATACCGCAAAGTCTAACTACCACACCTCTACTGAGGAACTGTTTAATTGTTATCATTCTCTTGTGGCAGGTGTCAGATTTCGCGATTTTAGCTATTTCAATGGTGCCAGCCATTTGGCTTGTAAAGAGGCTAAAGCTACGCAGAACTGGGAGGGTACCCGGGTAGGAACAAATCTTGGTACTTGAATCTCAACCTTGTAGGATTGCAGTCGGATATACACATCAAACACCCCTCACCACTTGAAGATTTAAGTGAAGCAAAGGCAAATTTCCACAGAAATTTCCACAGGCGCAGAAACATCCTAAGCAAATATGCAAAACAAGGAGCCTGTTTGGCTTCCTACAAAATGTCCGTACCCATTACCATTGCAACAAATTACACATTACTGCAAACCTTACTTCTGCATTGATTGTTGCTCAAATGGTAAACACAACAAGCGGTCACTTGCCACTGCTCATGCATTCGTTTCTCAAAAACGTCATTACTCATCAACCAAAAGTTTTTTCAGTGACGCACTTCATATAAAAATGTGTAAGCATGGCTTACACACTACATAAAAAAGTATCCATTAAAGTTTCAAGGATAGTTTTTTTCTTCTATGAAATTATGTCACACGCAGCCTCACGAATTATATTACGTCACACGGTCGTCAACGTATTAGATCTTGAAACGAAAGAACGGATCGATTCTATTATTCTGATTTTCTTTAGCTTTATGTTCTTAACGAACTCCATTCATTTACCTCTTCTACGAAAGTAGATCGTTGACCGCTTACGCGAAAAACCCTACATTAGAATGAGCCTGTCATCTTTTGCTAGCTACGCAGGTTCACACCTATGACGACACTTTTCATCAATATGAATGGGGAACCTTCATATGCTTACATCTAAACAATAGTTTTGTTTCGGAATGATCAAAAATGTGGATAATGGTAATAATTTGTCAAAAAATGTGATCTGCACCATAATTATTGCAAAGTACTCGAAAAAATTTCGGAAGGGTTGGAGAGTGCTTTTCACAGCACTTTTGCAACTCTTTCGCATGAGTTATACGAGTTGTTTTCAGAAAGTTTTTGAGATTCCGCAAAAAAATTCAAGTCCCAGACTTTTCCTACAAATTCACATCAGCGGCTCAGGCTTAGGACAGGAGAAGATAAAAGTCACTTGATACAGTTTCTTGAGAACAGGATAAGATTATGCAAATAGAAATGAGTGGATAGGTGATGCCAGATTCCATCGAAGGACTCCTACAAAGCACTAATCGGACAGCATTGAATTCTAGGGCTAGATGCAGAATTGCAGGTCTCCCTTGCCAAACACGTTCACGATTGCCGTTTTGCCGATAAACGATTGCAGATGTGAGAAAACAGAGTGCTTTGGCTTGACTGCTGCAGTTGAGCGAAATTGTCGCACGCAACCATAGGTCCTGAGCGATTTTCACCAGTTTTAAAAATTTCAAAAGAAATTGTTCTTGTAAAGGGAAGCTGCTGCAAGAAGTTGCAGCATAAACAGGAGGCAAGTCGCGAAATGTATAGGGCACGGCCCAGCAGCAGCGTGAGGCCCTGTTTCCTAGATATGATGTACAGAGTGGGAAGAGGCAAAAAAGAGTTTCTTTGCCTAGGCTCATATCACCGAACTTTTCGCTTTTCGTAGCGAGGGTGCAGTCATTAACCCTTTGACGACCGCCGTTATGAATGCGTCACTTCACTTCTTTCTAAATTTTTTCATCAATAATCATTAACTCTCCAACAATTTCACTATTAGTAATTAGCGCATTATTCCGCGAATTCGATGATGTATTTGTGTAGTTTTGAAACATAAAAAATGCCAAAATAAACCCCTAAAAACGTGTCGCCACCGAGCGAAAGTGTGGCCCACCGGCGGGCCACACGGTCGTCAAAGGGTTAATAGTTCTCTATGACAATTTTTGTCAGATTCGCTACTATGGGCGCATTCTTTTCTTGACTGCTTCATCCGTCTCAGGTATGAGTCCATAATGCATCGCGTCGAGCTCAGGCAGGCCAACAATGCCGTCCGGTTGTAGTGTTGCACAATTTCGTCATTGCTGTTGTGCTGACAGCTTTCTTATACCGGTAGACCTCATTCCGCCGGTCACTTCCACGTGGGGCAAACGACGCAGTTATCCGTGGTGCATGTGCGGTCATAGTCTTTCTTGCGGATTAGCCGACGTTTGATATTGTATCCTGGTATATCGATCAAAACTACGTCATGAGCGTGGTGCAGAAACGTTCGGATTGAGCCAAGCGCACACTATGACCCTGATTAACACATTGGCGACAATGTCGCCCGATGGCGGGCGACACCCCTTGAATTTTATTCCTGCACGCATATTCCAAATTTTGAGCGGTAATATATTAACCCGGAATACGTTGTAATGGCCACGTTCCTTAAACATCTCTTCTTCTTGATGTAGAAAGCTGCCTTTTTGTATGCTATTAGCTAGCTCAATGATACAACAATTGGCAAAAAAGAGATTTGTGTTCAACCTCATTTGTGGATTCTACAGTGGAAAATTGGAATTTTCCGAGAGCGTTCCGAAGTTTCACCTTTGCGGGACGGGGAGATTTTTGCTTGGTTTGCAGCCATTAAGCATTTGTACGAGACAAATGATGTTTCAGCAGTTTCCGCATTGTGTTCTCATTGATGGTATGTACAGGGTGGGGCAAAATTACTGGTGCACTAAATTTTCAATGGCATTTTGACAATAATTCTCACAAATCAATTCTAATTATCAATATTATTTACTACAAACATGACAATACAAAAAATGTTAATGCTTCTCAAAATGATCTCCTTTAGCCTTCACACAGTCCTTCAGACGTTCGACGAACAGTTCGAACGGGGGTCGCATTGCGCGCTTCGGTCATCAGGTAGGGCAGAGGGTGTGTGAAAAAAGTTGCCGTTTCAGTGGTTGTATATACCCCCCCGCTCGACGGCTATTTTTGGGGAAAAAGTGGGCGGAGTTTCGGAGTTTTAGGTAGGTTTTGGGCTGTGTCAACTGGTCTCAGAATCAAATACTATAGAAGAGGGAGAGGTCGCGGTGGGGAAGGCTGGTTGTATTGGGGGGTCGCAACTGTGTATTGGTGGGGGTCGCAACTGGACCCCTCTCAGAGGGGGGGGGTCGCAAAAATCCGAAAATGTTCGAACGTGACGGTTGACCCTGCTTCACAACAGTCCTTCAGACGTTCGACAAATGCTTCGCATGTGGCACGCAGGTACTGGTCATCGATTTCGTCCCAAGATTTTGAAAGCGCCGCCTTAAGAGAGTCCAAGTTTGGATGTCTGGTAGAACACGCTTTGCTCTCCAAGATGGACCACACAGAGTAATCCATCGGGTTTAGATCAGGAGAACTGGAGGGCCATTCGTCGTGTCTGATGAAGTCGGGCAGGTGCTCGGCGCACCACTCCTGGACCATCTTTGCTTTGTGTGCTGGAGCAGAATCCTGCTGGAAGCACCAGTAGGCTTCTCCGAAATGGGAGTTGGCCCACGGCTTGAGAACTTCCTCCAGGATATTTTTGTAAACCTCTGCGTTGATTTTTACACCAGCTTCAACGAAAACAAGTGGGGTCTTCCCCGTAGAGGTGACTCCTCCCCAAACAAGAATGGACTGGGGGTGTTTCGCTCTTTCCTGGAGTCTTGCCTTGGTGGTAGCATCAGCAAGTGATCCTGCAATAATCCTCTCATTTTGGGAGTTGAAGGCTGGATTCAGAGTAAAAATCTTTTCATCACTGAAAACGATGTCTCGGGCGCGTGCCACCGTGAATCGCTGCAGCAACTTCTTTGCATCTCTCCAATCTCCTTTTCTTCATAATGTCCGTCAGGAGTTGGCATTTCTGCAAGCGATAGGGGAACTTCCTTAGCTTACTTCTGACAATCCTCCTCATTGACCTCGCGCTTACTCCAACGTCTTTCGCCATCTGGCGCATCGATCTCCTGGCGTTCCTTCGAATTCTTTCTCTGACGAGCCTCACATTTCTCCGACTCGTAGCTGTTGTGGGACGTCCTCTTCCTTCCCTGTCCTCTTCGGTCTTCAGTTCTTTATAGCGTCGTACTGTATTCTGAACCGTCCTTCGAGGTACGGAAAGGATCTTCACAATTTCTCTTGTTTGCTTGCCGTCGTTGTGAAGTTTGATGATCGCGCTCCGTAGGTCAGAACGACGGACCATTTTGTATTCGAGTACGTAGGAATTACGCAACCTCCAGGCAACATATCACAAGCGAGTGAAACAGGAAAATCTCCAAGAAGTGTTAAAAAATTCAAAACGTATAGGTGCACCAGTAATTTTGCCCCACCCTGTACATCGTATGGAAGCGTTTCGGCATTGGGACGCAATTTTCGGGAACACACAAAACTGCTTGGTCGCCAATGTGTTAAGTAATGCTTAAACTGTAATTTTCATAGCATTGCTATCGATCAGATACAATGCATATTTCATTCCAGGTCATTTGAGTGTAATGCAAAAGAGGACTCTTGGCGAAAGTTTTTGTCAGATCGCTGTTGAAGAACCTTTCAAGGATAATTCGGAAGAAATTTGTAACTCAATCCGGTCTTGGGCTTTGCGCCAGTCGAACATAAACGCAGATTCTGAGCGATCTATAATTACGATATTTCTTTCTCACATTCGTTTTGAAATAAACTAGAACCTTTCTGCTGAAAGTAGACATTAAATTTCGTGCTCTCTCATCAGGAGTGCTTGAAGTTCTCAACAGGCACAGGCGCGAAAGGTTCTCAAACATTACAACGCACAGTGGGAAGGATTTCATGAAATACGATAACGCGTAGTGCATAATGAAATCCGCCTTTCCGTTAGCGACAAAGAAGGAGAGATCGTAGTTTGCCCTCGTAAAATAGATCGGAAAAGTACTGATCGTAAGATCAATCTGAGCGACACGTCAATTTATAGTCGCACTACAAAACACACAAGCTGTCGGACAGAGACGAGCACTCGGAAATGCTAGCGATTACAAAATACAGACCTATCATCAGCTGTGTGGGAGGACCAACAGACCGCATTTCATGGTTTCTTACTAAAATTGTTGGTCAACTCATCCGATATGTACCCTCACACTTACCTAACACCAGAGATTTTCTTGATCGTCTACCTACGTTCTTGTAGATTTCAAGAAAACTGTGTGGCAGAGTCATTCGATGTAACTGCGCTTTATACGAACGTGAACAATAATGAAACATTGCAAGCGCTCTCTGAAATGTGAGAAGAGCACGATGCGAATATTTTGACGTTCAGGTTGAAAGTCAAAGCCATTTATGACACTAGAGGATGCTTAACGCAATATTTTGCAAGTGTGGACAGTACTTTTCTCAAAACCGGGGCTTGCCAATGGGGCAGAATCCTGCACCAGTCCTAGCTATTTGCTTTATGGGTAGACAGAAGGGTGAAGCCGTTAATAAAAGTTTTCATTACACAACATTCCTTATATGTTCCTTCAGAAGTGGGAGCATATTCTTCTTGACTGCTCTCATTGTTGAGAATTTGACGCCATCTGCCATCGTCGTCGAGCTCAAGAAGGCTAACCGCTATTGCTCTGTCTATAGCTACTGCATATATCTTCAATCGGTTTTGGTGAAGAGTTTTGCTTGAGAATGTACGGTTCTGCCTATGCACAGCTCTTCACCATTTAACACGTTGACGACATCGCGCGTTTTGGCATTTTTGGCCGCGTGGGACCAGAGCGGTTCTGCGAGCGCCGCCGCCTCACAACAAATCTGTGGATTTTGAGCTTTAAATACGCAATACTTCGATGCGACAAAATGTTTTCACTGATATTCGGTGTGTCAAACTTATTGGAAGGTACACATGTGAAAGTGCGGTCGAATGATGTGTTACAGCATTGAAAAGGCAAGTTTCACTTACTTTTGCTTTAGTGATTTCAAAATTATTTTGGACGTGGTTGTTTCGGTAAAAACACATATCTTGCCACACGAGTAGCTTTGTACTCACTTCTAATATTCTTTTTTATCTACATGTTCGTGTTAATGAAGAGAAAATGAGGAATGAACTGAACGGATTTTCGTCCGGTCCGAAAAACCTCTGCCAAACTAAAGAATATTTGGTCATTCTATAAGCCGCGTGGTTCTTGGTTATGTTGTGGTATGGCCTAAAAATGAACACAAAAAACCTGGGAAGAAATGGCGCGTTCAAGAAAAAACTGAATGTAAAGGGTGTGGCAACTATAGTTGCCACAATGTCCATTGCGGCGTGCAAAACGCGGCAAACCTAGTTGCCGCGCTGTCGTCAAGGTGTTTAAATACCAGTTTAGCTCCGCCCGCTACCGCGCGCATGACACGGAAGCCTTGATAGAACTGACAATCGGTGAAGCTTTGGGTTTCACCGCTTAACTATAGCTGCTTCGTTAAATGCATTACTGTCCGTTGCCCATCTTGGCTGTATCTCACTGTTTGATAAGCGCAGTGAAGTGCACAGCTAAAGTGATGTATGTAAACAACCACCATGCATCGAGTATCGAGGAAATTTAGCGGTCGAATAATTTTTGGTAATCTCAAGACGGAATGCCCAGTATTCACTATCAAATTTATTAGAGCATCCCATTCATCCTCAAGAACTCTAGAAGGTGCAGCGGTTGAAAGGTGTTTGAAGTTTACAATTATAACGCTAATGAAATGATATTGAAATGAAATGCATTATCTGCAATCTGGTTTCGAGTAATCTCTACGTTCGTACGCATATCGTAATTATCAGTCCTCATCTGTCGTTATCACTTTTGACCCCCACCAAATATGTTCCCGTCCCACCCTATATCATGTCCCAAAATCAGCTTCCTGACGACTGCTGCGAAGCGCACTATGAATTTTGTGAAAATTGTGTTTCAGCGCCTCTTATCTGCTCTTATCAGTCGTTATCACTTTGTGACCCCCAAATATGTTCCCGTCCCACCCCCTATATCATATCAAAAAATCAGCTCCTAACGACTGCTGCGACGCGTGCTATGAATTTCGTGACACACACACACACACGACATAACTTTCGTATAATGTATGCTATACGAGTTATGCAGTTTCTGACTAGGACTAGATTGGTCCCGGCAGCGCCGGACCTCCCTACTTGCTAAGCTTTCAGCCTTCCTCCTCCTCTCCTTAGCTCACGCCCTCGTTCTCCATCTGGCTCGCGGCTACCACAGCATCACCTTGTGGAATGACCGAAAGTGTGCTAAGTGCGTGTTTATATAGCCGTTCTGGGTTATCACAATCATGCTTGTGCAAAACATTGATAGCGCAAATCCTGCGAGCTACCCAGATTTGTTAGCGGTTTGTTTATTCCATTAGCTTCCTTCTCACTCACTTCATTTTGCGGACGGACACACATACATACATACATACACACACACACACATACAGACATACAAACCGACACACAAAGTTAGCGCTTTATAAAATAGAAGGATTAGTATTGCTTCTTCAGTTTTAGTTGATAGCATTTGATTTGATTTTGGCGCAGTGTAAATAACTTCGTTGTGAAGTGGAGGAAGAGTGACTTTTTTGCCCCTTCTCCTGTACTGGCCTCTGAAACTTACACTGCGTCGCATAATCATACTTCCACTTACAAATTCCTAAGAAACTTGCATCTGAAGATGTTTTCGGAAAAGGCTCTAGTGAGGAACTGGACATGCAAACGCTGTTCTGAATATCAACACAGAATTCCAGTTTGAGGGAGCAAAATTTTTTATTTTCATTTTTTTTGAGAGTACTCGCTCTGCCTATAACGCAAAATCATACTTCCACCTTCAATTTTCAATCAATCAAATTTTGAAATTATTATCCCTTTGGGTTCCTTAAAATATTGCAAAAGCAAAACCGCTGCCAGAATTCCGTAAAGGAAAATCCTAGCAAAAGAGGCGCAGGAATTGTCGAAGTGTCAGTTCACGCTGGAATTCTTTCGAAGTCACCACATAACAAACAACTGAGTCCTGCAGGATGTAATGTTGTAATGAGCCCTGATTACTATCTGACCGAGATAAGCGCCGTATCATAGGAAAATAATACAATTTTATCAAGCCGAGTACGGAATCAAAACTTCTTTTGAAGTAAATGTCTGGCAGTTTACCGTGCTTTTCCAAAACGCTCATGATAGCCCATGTCTGGGAAAACAGATACACACTCTCTGTGAAAAGAAATCATAGAGAAAACGAGCCATTTTTCTCAAAAAGTTTTGCTAAGTAGAGCGAAGTGAGGACACTTTTTTATCTGTGATATTTTGGAACCTCTGACCATCCTCCTGATCTTTCTTTTCTTCACATGTTGCTACAAAGTAAAAAAACCGATCTGAGAAAGAAAAACGTTAAGAGAAAGAAAGACACAAACCAAAAGTGACAATGAAAGATGCCACCACGCACTCCACTTAGCGAAACTTTGTAAAATAAATGGCTCATGGTCCTTCATGAAGTCTCTTCACAAAAGGTCGTTCTTACACTTACACTTATAACTAACTAACAAAAATGTAACTACACTAACTCACTAACAAACACTTATAACACCATCAGGGGCGAT
>MU870878.1:11382-35851 GCA_036418205.1 Ostertagia ostertagi | reverse complement strand
GCACCGGCGGCCGCCGCCGCGCCGGCTGCGCCTGCGGCACCCGTGCACGTCGCAACGCCCGCGGAGGTGGCCATGAGCAGCCCGAGCACCAAGGGGTTGGTCTTCCGGTTCTGGAATCTGCCCGACAGCCAGAAGCGCGAGATCATGTTCAAGCTGAAGCTCATCACCCAGGAAGACCTGGCGCTGAGCGATGAGGAACTCTATGACCGCGGGCTGCGTCTGGCTGCCAAGCAAGGGCTGCTCGAAGCGCTGGCCCGTGAAGTCGATGCTCTGCAACAACAAGGCTGACTGCCAGCCAAGGGAGACATATGAAAGCTGAATTCCAGGGTTGGTACGAGGCGGTGCAGCTGAAGCTGGACCCGCAAGTCATGGAGGCTCGGTGGGCGGCCGTCCGGGCGCTGGCCGCATCGGTCAGCGACGAGGAACTTGAAGCCCTCGCGCGTGCAGCCTTCCGCTCCGACCAGACGATGGCCGCCACGGCCACGGTACGCACCAAGCTGGCCGACAAGGGCGGCGCGATGCCCGACGAAGAGTTCGCGCTGCTGGCCGCGGCCACCCTGGTTGTCATCCTCCAGGAAGACCATCCCGCCGCGGCACGCACGGCCACGATGATCTGCACGGCTCATTTCATGAACCTGCGCACGCTGCGCCAGCCGATGGATCTCGTCGGCCTGGGGGCGACTGCCAGGGTTGGGCTGGCCCGCACCTCGCGCCGGCGTCCGCCACTTGAGTTGGAAGCGATGCCGTCGCTGGAGGTAGACACGACCTCGGCCGAAGAGACCCAGGACAGCAACGAGAGCATCAGGCTGCTAGCCAGCGCCATCACCGAGGCCATGCAGCAGCTCGCCGACCGGCAGGCTGAGTTCGAGGAGCGGGCTCTGCGCTACATCAGCATCCAGGACGAAGAGCTGAACATGCTGTGGTGGCTCCAGGGCGGCCGCACCCGGGCCGGCGAGGTGTTTGGGAACGTCCCGCGGGAGCAGCAGCCCTTCGTGCTGGCACGCGATCTCGCCGAGGCCACCTTCGACCTGCCCGGTGCGTCCGCCATCGGCTCGCTGCTGGATCGGGCCGGCATCAAGGACGACGAACCGCTGGAGATCGCTGCTGCCATCCAGGCCTTGCCGATTGACTGGCTCAGGATCGCGCTGCCGGAGGCCGACAAGCACAAGGCCTCGCCCGTCACCTCACCGCTGCACGAAGGGATCAGGCGGCGGCTGGAAGTGCGTGGCGAGAACTCGTGGGTCGCCGGTTGGGCGGGTGTCTGCGATGTCGCCCCCGCAGCGCGCCTGAGCCCGCTGCAGCTGGCGGACCTCTTCTACTGCGAGCAGCTCCTGATCCACAAGTAGCCATGGCAGACCCCGAACCGCAAGAAGACGCCGCGCCGACCCGCTGCGCCAACCCGGACTGCCAGGTGGCGGTGGACGGCCGCTGCATTGAAGGCTTCCCCGACACGGCCGAATGCCCCCAATTTGGACGCATCCCGATCATCCCGGTCGCCCCTGCGCCCGGCACCTATCCAGCACCGCGCAATGGCGTGGCCATGGAGGCTTCGACCACCTTGTCCGTCGATGAGGCCGACCACGTCGTCAAGGAACGACCGTCGCGTGTCATCGCCATCGCAGGCCCGCATTCCGCGGGCAAGACCAGCCTGATCGCCGGCTTGTACGACCTGTTCCAGCTCGGCCAGGTCGGAAACGTGGCGTTCGGTCAGTCGTTCTCCCTGCACGCCTTCGAGCAGGCCGCGCACTACTCGCGCGCGGCGTCTCGCCGCACAACGCCGAACACGCCGCGCACCGAGCGCGGCGAGGTGCGCTTCTATCACCTGGAGTTGGTCGATACCGATTCCGGCGCCACGCCCAGCGTGCTGCTAGGCGACCGGGCGGGCGAGGAGTACCTGGAGACGCGAAGCAACCCGCTGTCGGCGCAGGAGTTTGTCGAGCTACGGCGCGCCGACGTGCTGACTTTGCTCGTTGACGGCGAACGGCTGTTGGATGCCGGCCAGCGCCACAACCTGCGCTCTGAGATCCGCCAGACGCTGCACGCCTTCGTCGAGGCCGGCGTGGTCAGGACCACCCAGCGCTTGGCACTTGTGTTGACGAAGCTGGACGTCATCCGTAAGGCAGCCGATGGCGGCGAGCGGACCTTCCAGGGATTTGACGCGCTGGTGGCAGGCCTGCGCACCGACTACGGCTCAAACTTCGCGGCCGTCGAGTCCTTCCAGATCGCGGCGCAGCCCAGCACTGACGGCGCCAAGCACGGCGAAAACCTGGATCGCCTGCTGGCCTACTGGATGGCCGAGCCGCTGCGCTACCGCCCGGGTCCGATGACCTTCGAAGTGGCGGAGGCGGAACGCTACTTCGACCGCCTCACGCCTGTGCCGAAAGACGTCCAATGAGCAAACATTCCGTCGTCGTCATGGGCCTGCCGGGCTCCGGCAAGACCACCTTCCTCGCCGCTCTGTGGCACCTGGTCAGCGAGAAGGAAGTGCCCTGCAAGCTGACCTACGTATCGCTGCAGACCGGCAACATCGAGCACCTGCATGAGATCGCCTCCCAGTGGCGGGCGGCCAAGAAGCAGGAGCGCACCGCCCAGGGCGGCGACAAGCTGGTTTCGATGATCCTCAAAGCCGAAGGTGGTGATCCGCAGACCGTCACCTTCCCCGACATCGCCGGCGAGGCCTTCCTGCAGATGTGGGGCCTGCGCGAGTGCGACGAAACCGTCGCGGGCTGGCTCAAAGAACCCGGCGTGCTGATGTTCATCCACGCCGACAAGATCACTGTGCCGAAATGGGTGATCAAAGAGAAGCTGCTCATGGAAGACATGGGCATCCCGGTCGAAGACCAGGCTGAGGCGGAGGAAGTGATCGACTGGTCGCCAGATTTGGCCCCTACCCAGGTGCAACTCGTCGACCTGCTTCAGTTAATGCAGGCCGACCCGTTGGACGTCGGGCCGCGACGCCTGGCCATCATCCTCTCGGCCTGGGATAAGGCGGCGGGCCGTGGTCTTTCACCGGAGCAGTATCTGGCCAGGCGCATGCCGTTGCTCGACCAGTTTCTGAAGCACGGACTGAACCCCGACTGGGAGACGCGCATCTATGGCGTCAGTGCTCAGGGCGGCGACTATGACGATGACCAGACCAAGCTGCCGGATGCGGAGCGCCTGCGTGACATCGACGTGCCGTCGGAGCGGATTTCGGTCGTCTATGCTGGCGCCAAGTCCAACGACCTCACCGAACCCCTGCAGTGGCTGCTGACGTAGTGCTTCCCTCGTGATCATCAAAGTTCATCAAGCGCTGCACGGATATTCGGAGGGACATCGCCAGCTCGCCTGCTCGGCAAGGCTCTCCCCGCAGGACGCCAAGCTGGTCCTCGTGATGAGCGACGTGTCGGGGTCGGGTGTCGCATCTGAAGGCAGCAGTTACCTGACCGGTTACCCGCTGATGGAGAGCGGCATGTACGCGCTGGCCAGGACCTGGTCAGCGCCGGAGATGCCGCGGCCCGGCTGCGTCTGGACCCACACCCTCTTCATCGAATTCCCGGACCTGGCTGCCATTGGCGCGCCGTCTCGGTTGGCCAAGCTCTTCGCCAGGCCGGACGCGCCGTCCTGGTCGACCTACAGCCTGCTCAGGACGCTAGACATGCTGGACGGCGACGAGCCCGAGCCGCGCATGTCGATGCTGGAGGAAGATTGGCTGGCGGCCGTGCTCAACGGCCTCTACGAATCGGCCGGAAGCCGCGTGGTCGCCAAGCGGGACCCGGGCGTACCGGTGGACGATCTGACGCTGCGGATCTGGGACCAGCAGTGGCCCCGACTTCGTCGCTCGTTCAGGTTCTGCACCTTCACGACCAAGGACCGCTCGACGCCAGGTGCGTCTTTTGATCTGCAGATCCTCCCTGGCGCCGACATGTCGAGCCGCGCGCGCCTGCCGAACACGCGCGAGGTGTCGCCGATGTCGGATGGGTGCCAGCCCGATTGGCTGATGACGCTCATGGACGACGCCCGGCAGCCCAACTACGGCGGGCTGCGGGACACGCTGAAGCGGCTTGGCGCCGACATTCTGGGCGGCCGCGAGGCCATGCCGGTCTTCTGCGCCTTCCACCGCCTCACCAGCGGCCCGGTGTCGCCGACCCAGCTCCACGACGCGATTGAGATGGTCAACGAGCCAGGTCCGCTCTCGACCTCGGACCTCGCTCGCGCCCAAATCGCCGACCACGTGCTTTCTAACGTCGAAGACGCCGACCGCATGGCGTTGGACTACCTCTGGGATCAGTGGCACTACATCGAGCCATCGCGCCTCCAGCAGCGCCTGCCGCAGGTGGCTGCGCCCCTTTGGCGGGCATCCCAGCGACGGCTGCTGGCGGCATTGCGCAACCCTGCGGACGATGCGTCGGGATGGGCGGCTCAGGTGCTCAAGGCGATACCAACCGACGAGTTGCTTGCCGACTGGCCCGAGCGCGACGTCCCGCTGCGGGAGTTGCTGCAGGCGCGTCCCGACCTGGTCGAGATTCCTGCCTTCTGGTCGGTGGTCGACATTCGCTCGGCCCATGACCTCTACGGCCTGCCGATGACGGACACGGCCGCCGTCGCGCTGGTGCATGGCATGGAGAGCGAGCCTGGCATGCGCGCCGCAGTCCAGTTGCTCGGACGGGTGCACGTTCTCGCGATCGTGCAGTTCTTGAGCGAGCTGAGTGAATCGGACGGCAGCGAGCTGCGCTGGGTGGGGTACTGCGTCGACGATGCGTCGGCGGTTGCAGAGTTCTTGAGCGGGGTGCAGGTACCGGCGCAGGCGTTGCTGATGGAGATCGCGCGCACGGTGGCGCCCGATTCGGTGCCCAACCAGTACGGCGACGATCCTTGGTACACCGCGTTGCTGAAGCTCAGAAATGCCAAGGGGGCCTTGCCGCATCGGCTGGCCGCCTATGCCTTTGCCCGCGCACTGGGCCGCAGCTCACGAAGCGTCGGCGAGTTGCTGCAGATGACCTTCGAGCAACTCCACACGGCGCTGTCCAGCTCCTCGCTGGCTGACGAGGACTGGCGGCTGATTGAGCCGCGGCTGTCTTGGGTGTCCGACGACAAGCGTTGGAACCGAGCCGGTCGTTTGAGGAGCGCGGTGGCCAGCACCTACCTGGACCGGCACCTCTGGCCTCGCGGTTTCGCGTGGATGGCCGCCGACAACAACGTGTTTGTCGCATTGATGGAAGAGACGGCAGAGCGCTGGGGCGGCAAGCGCTTCCTGAAGACTGTCGAAGAGTCCCTGGAGCAAGAGACTGACCCCTTCTGGCGGGCCCGGCGCGAGCTGATCCACTGGTTCCTTAAGCGCAAATAGCCGCAGGGTGATCGTCCGCTTCCGCTTGTTGACGAATCAGGGCGTCACCCAGATCTGAAATCTAGTAGTCGAACTTACGCACCAGAAACGCTCACGGTCTCTTACGGTTGACACTCTTGTTCACTTGGCCTGATTGTTGATGGACCCGGCTATGCCGATCCAGGCCTCCAATGTCATGGAGGCGCTCGAGGCCGACACGCTGGTGCGCTTTGGTCCATAACCTTGCTTGAGCGGCGGCGGCATAACGCCTCTCGCTGCGAAGCGTAGCGGGCCGCCCCGGACTGCGTTGCGCCGCAGAGACATATGTCTGCCGGGAGGAAATGGTGTCAGGCTACCGGAGGCCCACTGGTAGCAGAGTTATGCGTGCGCTTCTGCGCAGCCGGCAAAGTTATCTGTCCAGCAGCGGAGTCGGCTCGCTAAGTCGACTCGTGCATCGCGTCGGCCCTCGGTAGCTCGTCCTGGATCAGGTCCAGGCGCAGGAAGAGGCGTCCCGGGCCGGCATGGCGCCATTGGTGGGCGGCGATCACCTCGTCGAGAATGTCCACGCCGGTGTAGTGCTCGATCCCGAGGTCCACCGTGCGCATCCAGTGGAAGTCTCTGCACGGGGCGTCCAGCAGCGTGCGCACGCCTAGCTGCGCCAGAAAGCGGGGTAGGCCGGCGCGCAGCCGAGCCGTCTGCTGCAGGCCCGATCCAGAGCCGTAGATCAACTCGTCGCAATGCTGCCGATACAGCTACGCGCGATGCGCGGAGACGCGCTCGTGCAGTGAATCCGAAGCTGCATCGCCGCCAGGAGATCGCTCATCGAAGTCGTTGCGCCGAGTGCCCGCATTGCCGCTGTTGGTCACAACTAGGGAAAGCGACCGGAACGCCTTCATCGCAGACCGCAAGCTTTTGCCTTCATACGAGACATCCAGCCCACCTACGGGCTGATGCAAGTCGATATCGAGACCAGGGAGACCTTTAGCTGCCACTGACGCTCAGCGACCAAGCCGTAGACACCGAGCAGCAGTCCGCTTAGCAGGCCGGCCAGGCCGAGGATCGCCGCACCAGCGGGCGACTTGATGAACTCCCAAAGCCCTCGACTGCTGCGGGGATTCGTATCGGCTTCTCCCATTACTTCTCCTCCTTATGCCTACGGGAGATGTTCATGCGCGGCCGTGAAAGCCGCAACAGGGTCTGCGATCACATGATGCTGCTGACTGTGCCTCGGCGCTACCGGCGCCTTGCTCCCTGACCCCTGGGGTTGGGGTGTTAGGGATTTCCTGATGGGGTAGGTGAATCTCCCATGTGGGGAGACATGCTGCAGACAGATTGGCTGGATAGCATGCCGCTCATTAGATCGATGCCTATGCAGGGATGGTGAACTCATCTCGGCTGTGCGCGAAGCCGAGGGAGTTGAGATGCCCAAGCGATGCCTGGTGCGATTCGTGCGCCATGGATTGGTATGTTCTGCCGCCTTGTTGAGCGGTTTTGTTTTCGGGCCAGGCGCCATTGCGCAGGTGGCAGTGGGAGACGGTGGAACGCCGAGCTACAGCCAAGCCATTGCTGTGCCGCCTGGCGTCGGGGGCATGGCGCCAAAACTCAGCCTGCTTTACGCTGGTGGTGGGGTGAACGGTCCCGTCGGGCACGGTTGGAGTGTTCAGGGCTTGTCCGTGATCACGCGGTGCGCGGCCACTCTTGCGCAAGACGGCAAGACTGTCGGCGTTGCCTATGTGGCAAGTGACAAGCTGTGCCTTGACGGGCAGCGACTGATTCAGACCGATGAGTCCGGGAACGCCGCGCCCAGCGGCGGCAACAACGCGGTGGGCGTGCCCGTCACAACCCAGCTCAACGATGCGCAAGGCGTGGGTGCCAATGTCTATCGGGAATTCCGTACAGAGAAGGACATGTACGCGCGCATCCGCGCGTACGGTTACGCCAACGGCGATTCCACGGGTGCGAGCGGCCCGGCCTACTTCAAGGTGTGGACCAAAGCGGGGCAGATCTACGAGTACGGCGATGCGTCGGGTAGCCCGAGTGCAACATCGGCCTTGATCGCTCCACCGGGGAAGGCACCCATGGCCTGGGCCGTGGCGCGCATCAGCGACACACTGGGCAATGCTGTTGACTTCAAGTACGAGCAAAGGGATGTCCCATGGGGGAGTGGGCCGTCAGCTGGATCGCCTACCGTTGGCCACGAATGGAACATCCGAGAGGTTCAGTACAGCAACAACAAGGTCGTCTTCAACTACGACCTGGATGCGCAAGGCATCGACGCGCGTACTGACAAGTCGGAGGCCTATCAGCAAGGCCGCAAGAACGTCAGCTTGCGCCGCCTCAAGTCGATCACGACCTACGTGAATAGTCCTGCCACAGCACTGGGCGCCAACGGCGGCACGGCAGTCCGCACGACACAGTTGACCTATGAACCCGGCCCGGTGACCGGACGCATTGTGTGGTCAAGATCCAAGACTGCGCCGGTGGACCGAGCAGCACACGGTGCCTGCCTGCCACAAACTTCGCCTACACCCCTGGCACCAGTGATGGCTACCAGCCCAGTGGCGCGTTTTCCGCTGGGAGCCTTGCAACGCAGGATCTGCTCGGCGACGGCACATATGGTGTGTTGACGGGTGACTTCGACGGAGACGGCAAAACCGACATCCTTTACTGGTCGGACACGCCGTCCAACAACAAGCTCTATCTCAGCAATGGAGACGGCAGCTTCTACACGTCGTCGGCTTTCAACATCAAAACGGTCAACCTCTTCAAGAGCGATGGCTGCTACTACACGATTGCTGCTGACTTCAATGGAGACGGCATCACCGATTTGCTACGGGTGATGCGGGCCACATCCACCAGCAACAGCAACGTCTCGTGCGGCACTCCGCTCACGCATTACCTGTATCTGGGCAAGCCCGATGGCAGCTTCACCAGCGTCAGCTTGCCCAGCGGCATTGACTTCACGCAGATCACGGCTAAGAAGACGCGCCAGTTCAACTGCTTGAGTCCGGCCTCGACCACCTACAACCCGAACTGCACTGAGGCGGGAACGACCTACCTGGGCACTGACCAGACGCCGGGTGCCAACTTCCACCTGATCGATGTGAACGGTGATGGCTACCTGGACATCGTGACCACGCAGTTGCCTGGCTACAGCCGGACGATGACGATTCCGAGCGAAGCCACGCAGTGCGCGAGCGTCATCTGCACGCGCGTGTATCTTGGCAGCGCGTCGGGCGTCTTCACCGAATTGACGACGACCAACCTGGCACACCACAACGTCTACGGCGCCCCTTCGCGGGGCTTCTACGAATACTTCCGCAAGCCCTATGTGCTCGACGTCAACGGCGATGGCCTGGCCGATCTCTTGGTTGGCACAGGCCTGTGGACGTCCCAAGGTAACGGGGACTTCATCGCTCCGTCGGTTGATGCCACTCAGGCTGGATGTGCCACTGCCATCGACTTCAATGGTGATGGTCGCGGCGACTGTCTGTACGGCTCATCGGTGCCGAGCGCTCAGAGCCTCTTTGTCGGGGACGGCACTCTCAATCCCTCTGCCACTGCCAGTTTCAATCTGACGGGTCCCGGGCAGGAGTTGCTTGTCATCAACACCAATTTTCCGTTCTCTCAGACTGCCGGCACGATCATCGCCGACTTCAATGGCGATGGCCGGCAAGACATTCTTCGCTGGAAGGATGATGCAACGCAGAACGCCCTGTACCTGAGCAACGGGGATGGCAGTTTCACCACGGTTGCCAACTTCAGTTTGGCAGGTGTCCAGCTGCAGAACAGCAATGGCACGGCGACCGTGTTGCTCGGCGACTTCACGGGCCGCGGCTCCATGGAGATCCTGCGGCTGCAAACGGTGGGCGGATCAGCCACTAACCGCCTCTACGTCAAGGGCGACCCAGCACCGCCCGATCTGCTGGTCAGTGTCACGGGCCCCTCCGGGCTGAAATCCAAGCTGTATTACGTCCCGCTGAGCAACTCGACAGTGGCCAGAGCGGTTCCTTCCAGCTCCGCGAGTGACATCAACCTTGGCCTTCGGTATCAGAGCGATCTGGGTAAACCGGCGTATGCCGTGGCCGACGCCGCTGATCTGAGCTTGCCGATGTACGTCGTGGCCACACAGGTGGACGACACCGGGGTGGGCAGCAGCACTGTGACGACGGAGATGAGCTATCGAGGCCTGAAGGCCGACCGCAGAGGCCGCGGCATGCTGGGCTTTCGCGAAGTCCTTCGCCAGCGTAGTGGTGCGGACGGCACGCCGTTGACGGTGGACACGACCTACGTACAGACGTATCCCTACACCGGCGTCGCAGCCACGACCTCGACACACCGGAGCAAACTCAACGCTACCTCTGCGTCGACCTTGCTCAGCAGCACTAGCAACACCTACTGCGATCAGGGCAATGCCGCGGCTGCCTCCGCGAGCTCCAACTGCGCTGTGAACAGCAAGATAGCGCGGCCGTATCTCTATCAGAGCACCGAGGGAGGTCAGGATCTGGCGGGCGTGGCCTTGCCGACCGTGGTCACCCAGAACGTCTTCAACGGGACAGGTGATCCGGCCACGATCAGTGTCACGACGACCGGCACCACGGCTGGCGTTGCACAGACCTTCACCAAATCGGTGAGCAACACCTATTTCGCAGACAACACCAGCTGCACCAACTACCAAACCTGCTACTGGATCCTCGGTCGCTTGAACCAGGCCACGGTCACGAACACCGTTCCGAACAGCTTGGCAAGCATCCCAAGCAGCGCCGGCACCGGCACGTTCGCAACCGCGACCTCGGGCTCGGGGCCGGCTGTCAGCAGCCCGCTGAACTTGGTGCTCAGCAACTGTTCCAGTACCACGCCGACCCTCAGCCCCGCCTCTGCTTCGTACCAGTGCCAACTTGGCAATAGCGGCACCACCAATGCCTCCAACCTGACGTACGCCACGAGCTCGGCAGCCCTGGTCGTCAACGGACCGGCCAGCTGTGCGGCCAACACTACAAACTGCGGCACGGTCACGATGCGCACATCGGCTGTCGCTGGTGCCTACACGGGCTACTTCACGGTTTCCAGCGCCGGTGCCACGACCACCAGCACCACCGTGCCCTTGACCGTCACCGCGCCTAACGGGCTGGGTGTGAGCGCCGCGAGCTTCAGTCCTGCGAGCGTCGTGGCTGGCACCAGCAGCAACTTCAACTGGAGCACGACCAATGCCACGTCGGCCAGCGTGAGCTGTGCAGGCACCGGTGTGACGGTGACCGGCAACGCCACTACAACTGCGGGCAACATCACGGTCGGCACCACAGTGGCCACAACGGCCGCCAGTTGCACCGTGATCGCCACAGGTGCTAGCGGCGCCATGGTCAGCGGTAGCGCCGACCTCGCGATAACGCCCGCCGGTAGCGTGGGTGTGACTTCAGCCAGCTTCAGCCCCACCAGCGTCAATGCCGGCAGCAGCAGTAGCTTCAGCTGGACTACCGCCAACGCCGCCTCGGCGACCGTGAGCTGTTCGGGCGCAGGCGCAAACGCCACTGGATCCAATACGAGCGGCACCATCACCGTGAACACGACCACGGCCGGCACTGCCACCTGTACGGTCTCGGCTGTCGGCTCGGGCGGTGCCACCGCGATCGGTTCCGCAGACCTGACGGTGGCCGCTTCGGGTGTGCCAACGATCGGTACCAGCACGTTCAGCCCTGCCAGTGTTGCTGTCGGCGGCACGTCGACGTTCACGTGGAGCGTGAGCAACGCCACGTCGTCTTCGGCGATTTGCAATGGTGCTGTCACCGGGTCGGGCACGGGTACCGCTACCGGCGGCAGCCTCACGTTGACCGCGGGCGCCACGATTGGCCAGGGCTCTTGCACGGTGACCGCTGTTGGGACTGGCGGTAACGCCACCGGCTCTTTCAACATTGACGTTGTGCGAGCTCCCACTGTGAGCGGCTTGATCTTTAGTCCAGCCGTGTCCACAGCCACAGGAAGCGTCCCGAACTTTGCCTGGAACACGAGCTATGCGACATCGGCCAAGGTCGTGTGCACCGGTGTGCTTTCCTACAACGCCTCGGTTGCTTTGAACGGGAGCTTGAACCTGCCGGTGAGCGGCCCAGGCACAGGTACGTGCACGGTGACCGCTTCCAACGGCGGCGTCCAGGCATCGGCTTCCGCGACACACACGGCCTATGCCGAATCGAGCGTCACCAGCGCCTCCTTCAATCCAACCAGCGTGACGCTGGGTGGCAGCAGCACCTTCAGTTGGGCGACGTCCAACGCCAGCTCAGCTTCAGTGAGCTGTTCCGGCGCGGGCGTTACCAACACGAGTTCGAGCCTCAGCGGCAACATCACGGTCACACCGTCCAGCGCCGGGACAGCCACGTGTACCGTCACGAGCAGCAATGCTGCAGGCGCAACCTCGACAGGATCTGCCAGCCTGAGCGCGTCAGTACCGGCACCCACCCTCACGACCAGCCGAAATCAGCAGTATGTGACGGCTGGCGTGCCGCAGCAGGGCATCTTCAGTTGGAATGCTGCTGGCGGTGCAACGTCTGTGACCGCGTCTTGTACAGGCACAGGCAACCAATCCAGCACCTACACCGGTTCTTCACTGGTCAACGGCATGTATGTGGCCGGCTCCACGGCTGGTGCGACGCTGACTTGCACGGCGACCGCATCGAATTCTCAAGGCGGCACGGTAAGCAGTTCGCAGACCTTCGATATCGTGGCCGCACCTACGGTTCCAAGTGCAAGCTGGAGTCCCTCAACGATCATCGTCGGCGGGCAGTCGACATTGAGTTGGTCCAGTACGAACGCGGTCAGCATGGGCATTTCATGCTCCGGTGTGAACGGAAGTTGGTCGACGCCCGTCGGGGTGAATGCACCGTCCGGTAGTTCCACTTTCACGCCCAGCGGCACCGGCGTTCAGGCGTGCAATCTGACAGCAACGAACGCTGCCGGCAGCCAGGCCACGGGCAGCGCCAGCCTGACCGTCGCCGCAGCGCCCACCGTGAACACGGCGGTGTTCAGCCCGGCCGTGTCGACAGCAACCGGAAGCGTTCCCAACTTCTCTTGGACAACGAGTAACGCAACGTCGGCTTCTGTCGTGTGCACAGGCGTCCTTGCCTATAACGCCACGGTCCCGGTAAACGGAGCTCTTAACCTCCCTGTCAGCGGCCCGGGTACGGGCACATGCACCGTCACTGCCTACGGTGCTGGTGGTGCACAGGCAACTCGCAGTGCGACACACACGGCCTATGCCGCGCCGAGCGTGAGTAGCGCTTCCTTCAGTCCGACGACTGTGGCTGTCGGCGGCAGCAGCACGTTCATCTGGACGACGGCGAACGCGAGTTCGGCCACTGTGAGCTGCTCTGGGGCCGGGGCAACCGCCACGGGCTCGAGCACCAGCGGCAGCATCACCGTTGGCACCAGCAGTGCCGGTACTGCGACCTGCACGGTGACGGCCAGCAATGCCGCTGGGGCGACAGCGTCGCAGTCAGCTAGCCTGCCTGTGTCCGCCGTAGTGATACAGCGCTTCACAGCTTCCGGCCCTTCTGGGTCCACCTGGACCTTCACCAACCCCAATGCGTCAGCGCAGGTGGTGACGTCGCTCAGTTTGAGCTTCGGTTCCATTGGCAACCCGATGGGCGCGGTGATCACAGGCGGGACTTGCGCAGTCAATGGGTCTGTAGCCGCTGGCGGTAACTGTACGGTGATCGTCGGTGCGCCGACGCCTGACTGCACCGACAACAACTACAGCGTGGCGCCTGTGTTGTCGATGTCGGCAGGCTCGACGACGGGCTCATCGCTCAATCGGTACGCGCCAGCCAACGGTATCTGCCGGTGATGGACAACCTGCGTGTGTGAACGCCTTGAGGTCCGGAGCGTCAAGCAACGCGGACCAGTTTCAAGGAGATGCGGTGAGGGAGGTTTAGCGATGTTCAAGACCAAGGCCGTTCCGGCACGGAGGCGAAGTGCGGGTCGATGCTTCCTGGCTTTGGGCATCCTGCTCACCTGCTGGCTGAGTTCAGCAGGAGTACAGGCGCAGTCGCCAGCCAACATCTACAGCTACAGCCGCACGAGCAGCTTTGTGTACTACGGCGTGAGCGACGGCGCCTGGGCGGGCCTGCTCAAGAGCGAGATCGTTGAGCCGGGCAACCCGCAGTTATGCGTGGTCACGACCTACGAGTACGACCCGTACGGCAACAAGACCAGCGCCACGACAGCCAACTGCGCCGGTGCTACGGGCCGGGCCCAGTTCACCCAACGCAAAAACACCAGCACCTTTGCAGCCGTTGCCAGCCAAGCCATCGTCGTGAATGGCAGCACGATCAACGTGGCCGTGCCTGCTGGCCTGTTTCCCTCCAGCAGCGCCAATACGCTCAACCACACCGAGACCAAGACCTACGACCCGCGCTACGGAGCGCCGCTGAGCCTCACTGGCCCGAACCTGATCACGACCAGCTGGAAGGTCGACGATTTCGGCCGTGTAACTCAGGAGACCCGTGCCGATGGCACCCGCACCGTCACGGCCTACTGCACGCTGGGCGGGCTCGGCCTGGACACGTCGGCCAACAGCAGCGTGTCCAACGGTGATCCGCTGAGCTGCCCCAGCGGCAGTGCCGACGCCCCGGCCGACGCTGTGGCGTTCGTTCACAGCGAGCCGTGGGATTCGAGCAGCAACAAGATCGGCCCCTTCGTGCGCGTCTACAAGGACCGCATGGGGCGGGACGTGCGCAGCGTCACGCAGGCTTTCGACGGCACGGCCCAGGCCTCAGGCAAGGCGGGTGCGCTCGTCTACAAAGACACCGTCTACACCGCCTATGGCGTCAAGAGCATTGAGACCCAGGCCTACTTCGCAGGCAGTGGCAGCTCCACCACCAGCGGTGCCAACGACGTTGGCCTGAGCCAGATCGTGGTGGACGTGCTGGGGCGCCCCACCACCGTCTACGTGGCTGACCCCAACGGTGGAGCGGGGACCCAGAGCTTCGGCAGTTACGGCAGCCGTCGCGTGGCGCAGACCACCTACGCCTACGTCGGCTTGGCGACGACGACCACCAACGACAAGGGGCAGACCCGCAAGGAAGACAAGAACGCGCTGGGCGAACTCGTGCGTGTGACCGATGCCAGCGGTGCCACGCTCATTCACCAGCGCGACGCCTTCGGCAACCTCGTGCAGACCAAGGATGCGTTGGGCAACCTCACCACGCTGAGCTACGACTACCGCGGCCGCAAGACCAAGCTCCAGGACCCTGACACCGGCACCTGGAACTACGACTACGACGCGTTGGGGCAACTGGTCTGGCAGCAAAGTCCTAACCAGGCGCTCCAAACCGCCGAGACCACGATGGTCTACGACGTGCTCGGTCGCATGACCAGCCGCGCCGAGCCCGAGTTCATCAGCACCTGGACCTACGACAAGAATGCCGACGGCACGTCGTGCATGAACGGCAACACGAGCCAAGGCAAAGGCAAGCTTTGCCAGAGTGGCACCAAGAACGGGGTGAGCCGGCAGTACGTCTACGACAACCTGGGCCGCCCCACCAGCAGTCGCACGAGCATCAACAACGGCCCGAGCTTTGCCAGCAGCGTCAGCTACGACAGCCGGGGACGCGTGCAGACCCAGACCTACCCCACGGGTGTGCAGGTCGGCTACAGCTACACGACTCAATTGGGTTTCCTGGAGAAGCTCCAGCTCAACACCCCCGCCACCGTGGCGCCGCTCCCCAACGCGAGTGGGCAGACCGCCGCCGGCACCAGTCTGGCTGCCGGTGCAGTGCTGTGGCAAGCCCAGGTCGTGGGCGCCTGGGGCAAGGTTGAGCAGCAGGTCTATGGCAGCGGCATCGTCAACAGAGCCGCCTTCGAAGCGGCGACCGGCCGCATTACCAGCCTGACGGCCGGCGCCAACGACACTGTGCTGTCTCAGACCTACACCTGGGACAGCCTCAACAACCTGCAGACCCGCATCGACAACAACGGTGACGGCACGCCGGGGGCGATCTCGGAGACCTTCAGCTACGGCGACAGCCTCAACCGGTTGACCGGCTACAGCGTCACGGCCCCCAGCGTGCCCGGCTCCACCCGCAGCGTCACCTTGCAATACAACGCGCTCGGGATGCTGCTCTACAAGAGCGACGTCGCGAACTACACCTACAACGCGCAGGGCGGTGGCCCGGGCAGCAAGCCTCACGCGCTGAAGAGTGTGGCCGGTGTGCTCAACACCACCTATGGCTACGACGACAACGGCAACCTCACCAGCGCGAGCACCGGCAAGTACCGCAGCCTGAGCTACACGAGCTTCAACCTGCCTGACGGTGGCGCTGGCTTGCAGGGTGTCAACGGCCTGCCCAAGTACAGCTGGCAGTACGACGAGAACCACGCCCGCATTCGCGAAACCCATCAGGACAGCACCGGCACCCGGACCACCTGGTATCACCACCCCGACAACCAAGGCGGCCTGGCCTTTGAGAGCGAGGTCGCGCCCAGCGGCACGGTGAGCAACCGCCACTACCTGAGCGCTGGCGGCCAGGTCATCGGCGTCCTGGTGAAAACCGGCGCGCTGCCCATCCTGAGCGCTAACCAGACCACGCCGCCGACCTTGGCCAGCGTCACCCTCGTGAAGGTCGAGTACTGGCACAAGGACCACCTGGGCAGCCTGATCACGACGACCGATCACGGCGGCGCGGTGACCCAGCGTTACGCCTATGACCCCTTCGGAAAGCGGCGCTACACCAACGGCACCTATGACCCGTTCGGTGCGTTGGTTGTTGACTGGTCGAGCACGCAGAACGCCGGCACCGACCGTGGCTTCACCAGCCACGAGCAACTGGACGACGTCGGCATCGTGCACATGAACGGCCGGCTCTACGACGCCAACCTGGGTGTCTTCCTGCAGGCCGATCCCTTCATTCAGGATCCCTCCAACCTCCAGAACTACAACCGCTATGGGTATATGTACTACAACCCATTGAACGGCACTGACCCCAGCGGGTTCTGCTTCATGGGCTGCTTCTGGCAGCCCATGACGCAACTCAACAGGCTGGTACGGGTGGGGTATGAACTGTCCGGCCTGCGCTACTTTGGCGTGGACTTTCAAACTTATCGGGTGCTTGCCAGCATTGCAGTGGCGGTGGTTGCGCCAGAGTACCTTGCCTACTACGGCCCATTGGCGCAAGGGACACTGGCCAACGCAGCGACAGCAGGGTTCCTGTCTGGTGCAGTGGCGAGCGGCAACACCCAGGGAGCGCTGCAGGGGGCATTCAGTGCTGCAGCGTTCTGGAGTGTTGGCCAAGTGGTGGGTAATGCTGGGCTTACTCCAACGGGCGAAATAAGGGACGGTGCCAAGTTCGCTGGCGCCATTGCGCTGCACGGCGTGGCGGGCTGCGTGACGGCGGAAGTGTCGGGCGGAAAGTGTGGTTCAGGGGCTCTAAGCGCTGCATTTTCTAAGGCGGCTCTGCCATTTACTGCAGGCATGGATGATGGCCCTGGCCGCGCCGTAGCCCATGCAGTTGTTGGCGGAACAGCCTCAGTGCTAGGTGGCGGGAAGTTTGCCAATGGAGCGGTGACGGGGGCGTTCAGCTACCTCTTCAATTATTTATCCACGAGCAAGAGAGCTGAACGGATGGTTAACGAGATGTCTGCGCAATCTAAGGATTTCCGAGACGCTATCTCCGCCCTGCGCGCCTCCGGGGCCAAATACTCTATCGATATCGGAAACGATGTTGACGCGGGTGCGCACGGCGCGCAGGTTGCACTGGTGGGAGACGTTTGGGCAATCAAAGTAAATCCAAGTGTCCTAGTGGGGTTTGAGTATCGAACCAAGAATAACGGCTGGTATCCGCTCAATGCAGAAACCGGACTTGCCCACGAATTGGGTCACGCTCTCGCCATAGAGTTGAAGGGTTCGAATTGGGACACTTTTAATGGTCAATTTGCAACCCAATTTCAGAATAAAGTGATGCGTGCAATTGACTCAATGCAGCCGGAACGAAATGAGTTCAATCATCACGATGGCAGAAAAAGGGTTTGGCAATGATCAAATTTTCGCGACTATTTGCGTTGGTTTATATTGTCGACTTTGTATTCGGGGTGGGCATACTGTGGATGACTCTAGCTGACAAATCTGCAGCGGCCTTCGACCGTGCTTGGGTTGCCCTGCACTGGCCATCGTCTCAGTTCATTAATCCATTAGCTTTCAGGTGGGCGGCCGTCGATAGCGGACCAATGGCGCAATATCGCCCGGTTGCATGGCTTATTTTCCGTTGCGCGCTTATGGCGTTGCAGACGGCAACTTTAACTTGTTTGGTGCTTTCAGTGATTCGCCGCTTTCATCGATAAGCGAAGAGCTAGTGATCAATATTTCCGTCAAAACCAATTCGCGTGGTCGCGCCATAACGATAATCGGCTTGGTTTATGCGCGGTCTTCTGAGGTGTTGTGCTTGTAGATTCTTCCATCAAATTGCAACGACATTTCCAGTACCGACGTGATGCCACGCCGTTTGTTAATTCCCCTAGTTGCGTTGCAAGCGTTGCCTCCGTGGCGCCAGCCAAGTATCCACCCCAGTTGCCAATATGTTGAAGCTTTTGACACTGCTTTCCAGATTGCTTGAATTGATGCGGCGGCCGTTGAAAGACAGTTTGACTGGCTCAACAGGAGCAGGCTTATTGTCGCCATCGCAAAGCTGGGCTATTTCTATCTCGCTGCTCGCAATTGGCGTCTTCTTGACTTCAGTGCTAGGCATTTTTCTGTTCAGCAAACATCGAAGCCGTGACGATCTCCAACGCACTCGAGCAGCAATCGAACGACTGGATTTCCGCCTCCAGCATGACGTCTCTTTGGGAGGGCTTCCCGGGAACCTGTACGATGCAATTCCTGGCGCAATCGATGCAAGTGAAGCACTTTCTCGGATTCAACGAATATGTACCGCGACCCATGTAGAGTTGCTCAACATAGCGCGGCCCAAGGGAAGTGAACACCATTTCCAACCTGGGTTGGATGTATATGTCTTCGACTTGCGACTAAGCGGCAACTATCTGGATTTGAAAAGCTTCCTGGCTCAACTGCTCGTTGAGTCTCCCGAGCTTTGGCTAGCGCGCCTCCAGTTGCAGGCGGAGGGCTCCACAGTCGTTGCCAGCGTCAGCCTTCACGCATGGAGCGCCGACTTGAAGGCGGCCCCGCAAACGCGGCCTTTGGTGACGCCATGAGAACTGGTTTACGTTGGCTGCTGGGCGGAGTGATTCTGCTGACGCTGGGAGTGCTCGCTTTAACCGACGGCTCCCAGTCACAGACGCCTCAGCCGCTCATCCCGCCTGCGGCGCGCGCGCGAGTTGCACTGGCTGATCGGCTGGGCGACTCCTTACCGCCGTCAAGTACCGTGGCGGCAGTCGCTTCCGATTCGCGCACAACGAGGGCCAAGGCGCCAGCCATCGAGCGGTGGCCGGACTCTCTCGCCCGCCAGGTATTGAGCAGTGCCATCCGCGATCCCTTTCGAGCCTCGATGTCATCCGCTATTCCCGTCGCGGTGGCGCCTGTGCCGCCGGTCGCGCAGCCAACGCCCGCCGTTGCGCCGGTCGTTGTTCCCGCGATGAGCTATCGCTACCTGGGGCAACTCACGGACCCGGATGGCAAGCGGCTTGTAATGATCAGCAAGGGCGACAAGGACGTGACCGTCTCACGAGGCAGCCTGCTCGACGATGGATTCAGCGTCGTCGACATCCAGAAGACCCACATCACCATCGTGCACATCGCCACGAGCACCCTCTTTGAGATCCGAATTCCCGATGCCGATGCGTCGCCTCTCTGATTCCGCGATGTGGCTGCGCCTCGTCATTGGCACGCTCTGCGCATTGATGGTCGCTGGCTGCGCCATGGACCAACGACAGCGCCGCCAAGCCGAAGAATCGATCGCCCAGGGCCGGTTCGAAGAAGGTATGGGTGATTTGGCGCGCGCGCGATCCCAGCGGCCAGACAGCGTCACGCTGAAAGTGGGTGAACTCTCCCTGCGGACACAGCTCGTCGGTGAGCTCATCGACAAAGCCCGAGCCGCCGAGTCTGCCGGGCGCTTTCAAGAAGCCAGTGAGACCCTGCAGCGCGCACTGACCTTGGAACCGGCCAACAGCCGAGTTCAGGAGCGCCTGGCCAGTTTGGCGCTCGCTGTCACTCAGAAGGACAGGCTGGACCAGGTCGAGTCGCTCGCGTCGGCTGGAAAGTCTGCCCAGGCCCTTGCGCTGGCGGAGCAGGCCTTGCGAGATACACCTGCACACCCCGGGCTGCTCGCTGCTCAGCGTGAGCTGCGCGCCAAGCAGCGAGAGCAGGAGATTGCGTCCTCTCAATCCTCTTTGGCGGAGAAGCGCCCGATCTCTCTAGATTTCAGGGACGCCAACCTGCGCACTGTGCTGGATGTCGTGTCGCGCAGCAGCGGCCTGAACTTCGTGCTGGACCCCGCGGTGAAGCCGGAAATCCGAGTCACCGTCTTCCTGAAGAACACGCCCGTCGAGGAGGCCCTCGACCTGCTGGTCAACACGCACCAGCTGGCGAAGAAAGTGCTCGACAGCAAGACGGTCCTCATTTACCCCGCTACCCCAGAAAAGCAGAAGGAGCACCAGGAGCAAGTGGTCCGGGTGTTCTATCTGGCCAACGCCGACGTACGCGCCGCCAGCAACTTCCTGAAGGCCATGCTGCGCGTGAAAGATCCCTATGTCGATGAGAAGTCGAACGTTCTGGCATTGAGGGACTCGAAAGAGAACATCATGCTGGCCGAAAAGCTGCTCGCAGTCTTCGATGCCAACGAGCCCGAAGTGCTGCTTGACGTCGAGGTGCTCGAAGTCACCACCAATCGGCTGCTGCAGCTGGGTGTGAGCCCGCCGACCACCTTCTCGCTCACGCCGCTGCCGACGACGCCGATCACCACAGGTCAGTCGAGCAGCGGCTCTTCGGGATCGACCGCTACCGGCATCACGCTGTACGACCTGTTGCGCAACGTGGACAGCCGACATGTCCAGGCCAGCGTCGGCGGCATCACCGTCAACGCCAAGAGTTCGTCAGGCGATGTCACGACGCTGGCCAATCCGAAGCTGCGGGCCCGCAATCGAGAGAAGGCGAGCGTCATGATTGGCGACAAGATCCCGGTGGTCACGTCGACCATCGGCACAGGAGGCTTTGTCTCGGAGAGCATCAGCTATCAGGACGTCGGGCTCAAGCTCAACGTGGAGCCCACGATCTTTCCGAACGATGAGGTGGCCATCAAGATGGCACTTGAGGTGAGCACGCTGGGCGCCGCGGTCAAATCAAGCGGTGGGAGTACCGCCTACCAAATCAGCACCCGCAACGCGACCACGGTGTTGCGTCTGAAGGATGGAGAAACCCAGCTGCTGGCCGGCCTCTTGAGCCGCAATCGCGAATCCAGCAAGACGGGCTGGCCGGGGCTGAGCGAGATCCCCATTCTCGGCAGGCTCTTTGCCGACCATCAGGACGTCAACAACCAGACGGAACTGGTGCTCGCTGTGACGCCACGCGTTCTGCGAAACGTGCGCCAACCTTTGGCGCACGAAGCCGAGACTTGGGTCGGCACAGAGCTGTCGCCGCGGCTGCGCCCCTACGGCGGGATCAGCGTCGCGCCAACCGCCGAAGAGGCTTCCCCGAAACCCAAGGCGCAGCAGAGCCCCGAAGCGAGCCAGGCTGGATCGCCCCGGCCCTCCACGCCGACGGCTGAGTCCGTTACGGCCGCGGGCTCGTTCAAGCTGCAATTGCTGGGGCCTGCTCAGGTCAAGTCAGGACAGACCTTCGATGTCCAACTTGCGCTGGAGTCGCCACTGCCCATGCGCGGCCTGCCCGCAGAAGTGAGCTTTGACCCCGCGCGGTTCAGCTTCGTCGATGCGATGGAGGAGCCCTTCTTTAAGCAGGGCGGTGCAGAGACGAAGTTCTCCAAGACGATTGACGCCAGTTCCGGTCGTGTCACCTTGGGCGTCATCCGTATCCAGGCCACGGGCGCGCAAGGTCAAGACAAGGTGGCCACCTTGCGGTTCAAGGCATTGGACCCTAGTGACGGTGCAGAAATCCGCGTGACGCGCGCCATACCGCTCACGCTGGAAGCGCCGGCGCCTGCTCAGCCTTTGCCGGCCCCTTTGTTGGTCAAGGTACTGCCGTGATGCGCGCGTCCTCGAGCGGCCGACACTGGAAACACCGCCGACACGGCTTCACCGTCGTTGAGCTGTTGGTGGTTTTGACCGTGATGGCAGTCCTCGCCACGATGGCCATGCCGCTCGCGCGGATCGCCGTGCAACGGGAGCGCGAGCAAGAGTTGAAGGTCGCCCTTCGAGAGATTCGCGCGGCGATCGACGCCTATCAACTGGTTCGCGCTGCGGGCAATGGCGGCGCGCCGGAGGGTGTTTCCCTTTGTCCGCCTTCGTTGATCGCACTGACGCAGCTCATGCCGGACCCACGGCCGAGCTCTGGCGGCCAAATGATCCGCTTCTTGAGACGGGTGCCTCGTGACCCGTTTGCGGACCCCCAACTCCCTGCGGAGCAGACGTGGGGGCTGCGCAGCTATCTTTCCGAGGCTGCCAAGCCCCTGCCTGGGGCTGATGTTTACGACGTCTATTCGCTCTCCAAGCAACAAGCCCTGGACGGGACGTGGCTCAAGGACTGGTGATGCTGACGACCACCTCGCGCTCACGTATTCATACCAGCGGGTTCACCGTCATCGAGATGCTGGTGGTGATGACGGCTATCGCGCTGCTGCTGAGCGTTGCTGCGCCTCGCTACATCCAGCACATCGATCGCAGCCGAGAGGTCACGCTGCGGCAGGACCTCAAGGTGATGCGAGATGCCATCGACAAGTTCGCCGCGGACAAGGGTCGATACCCATCCACGCTGCCGGAGTTGGTGGCGCTGGGCTACCTGTCGAGCATTCCCGTCGACCCGATGACTGGCAGCTCTGTCACCTGGTTGACTTCGCCGCCCACAGCCGCCTTGGTGAGCTGGCAGTCCGGGATGCCGCCCACCACGCCCGCGCCAGAGGGGAGCGCGCTGACAGGGGTGGGCGACGTTCATTCGACGGCGACGGGTCTTGGATCTGATGGAACGCCCTATGCGTCGTGGTGAGGTAATCCGCCCCATGAGGGGCTTCACCATGCTGATCGTCCTCGGCCTGGTGGCTCTGGCGTCTGC
Source organism: Ostertagia ostertagi (assembly GCA_036418205.1). NCBI lineage: Eukaryota > Metazoa > Nematoda > Chromadorea > Rhabditida > Trichostrongylidae > Ostertagia > Ostertagia ostertagi. Next base: position 13,391 of record MU870878.1, on the reverse strand, counting down.
CGGGCTTTCACTGGCCAGCTCGCGCTACACCTCGCAAGTCCAGCGAGACAAGGAGCAAGAGTTGCTGATCGTCGGGCGGATGTATGCAGCTGCCTTGCAGCGCTACTACGACTCAGCGCCGGGCAACCTCAAGCGCTACCCCAAGACCCTGGATTGGCTTGCGCGTGATCCCCGTTTTGCGGGCGTGGTGCGCCACTTGCGCAAGGTCTACCCAGACCCGCTGCAGCCGGACAAGCCCTGGGGACTTGCGTTCGACAGCAATGGCGGCATTGTGGGCGTCTTCAGCGTCAACTACGCCCAGCCGCTCGGACCTGCATCCCCCCTGGCCCCCGTCGCCGATGCCCGGCGTTACTCCGACTGGTTGTTTCTCGCCGATCCCAAACTGACCAACTTCACGCTTTCGATCACAGGAGCCCCACCATGAGAAGCTTTCAATTCGACCAGCGCTTTGAGCGCGGAAGACCAACCGTACAAGGGAGACTTCGCGGCTTCACACTGCTGGAGATGCTGGTCGTGATTCTCATCATTGGCTTGCTGACTGGCATCGTGGCGCCACGTCTGCTTGGCCAGATGGCCACCTCCGAAGTCACGGCGGCTCGTGCCCAGTTGGCCTCCATCGATAAGGCATTGCAGGCCTTCCGGATTGACAACAAGCGCTTCCCGACGACGCAAGAAGGTCTGGCGGCACTGACTGTCGCCCCACCTTCCGCGCCGCAATGGGCCGGGCCCTATTTGCAGAGTGCCGTGGGGAATGATCCCTGGGGCCAGCCCTATCAGTACGCGTTCCCGGGCCGACCCGGGCGCGACTACGACCTGTTCAGCTCTGGCCCGTCCAAGACTGGGGCGGCTGACGGCAGTGGTGGCGCCGTGTTCCTGAACTCTGGTCCCTGAACGTTCCCCGACCGTGGACTTCACCGCCAAGCTGTTCGACCCGAGCTCCTGCCAGGTTCAGGAGCGACAGGTCACGGCTACGTCTGCTCGCGAAGCACGTTCAAGGCTCGAGGCCGAGGGACTGACCGTGCTGGCGCTCGACGCTCTGCGCCAGTCAAAAGACGGGGCGCCCGACGCGTCGGGTACCAAGCTGGTTTCGGGAAGCTCCAAAGATCAGCGGCTCGACGTGGCCTGGTGGTGCCGAGAGCTGCGTACGCTGCTGGCGGCTGGTATGACGGTGGTCGAAGCCCTGGACACGCTCAGAGCCCAATCGCCTGAGGGTTTTCGCCGCCTGGTCCACCGGCAACTGGTTCACAGCCTGCAGTCCGGTGTGTCGCTGTCCCACGCCATGGCGTCAACCGGCGCCTTTCCAGCAGTGCTGACGGCGAGTGTCAAGGCCAGCGAGCGCACGAGCAACCTGATCGATGCATTGGATGACTACCTTCGGTACCACGAGCTCCTGGACAACCTGCGGCGCAAGGTCATCAGTGCGGCGATTTACCCCACGCTGGTATTCAGCTTGGGCATGACGATCACCTTCTTCCTGCTCGTGTTCGTCATCCCGCGGTTCGCTCAGGTGTATGCGAACAGGCCAGGTTCGGTCGGACCGGCAACCAGGCTTCTGCTGCAGTCGAGCAGCCTGCTGCACGATCACTTTCCCGTGGCCATGGCGATGTTTGCGGCTCTTGCAATCGGTGCGGTCTTTGCCTGGCGGCGTGGCTGGGTGGCGGTTGCCATCCAGTGGACAGCCGACCGAATTCCATTCCTTCAGGAGCAGTTGCGCGAACTGAGTTTGGCCAAGCTGTACCAAGCCATGGCATTGATGACGCGGGGTGGCTATGCATTGGCCGAGACAGTGGAGTTGTGCGCAGAGCTCCAGATCCATCCTGCGCTCCGTCCGCGGCTGCGCGCCGTTCGAACCGACCTGGTTCACGGACGTCGTGTATCGGCGTCGTTGCGTGCAGCAGGGCTGACCGATGAGGTGACGACACGGCTGTTGGCCGTGGGCGAACGGACAGGCAACTTCGACCAGATCCTTCAAGTCATCGCAAACCGGCATTCGTCCAACTTCACTCTGT
>MU870877.1:8323-34437 GCA_036418205.1 Ostertagia ostertagi | reverse complement strand
CACCGGTTAGAAGATCACCAAGGCAATGATTTTAATATTGAGTGCAGATGTTCGAAACGTCGACCGAATAAATAGTTCCATCGTAACAACCTGTATGGCAGAAGAAAAACAAGCAATATTCTCAACATGCCCAGGTTTCAAGAAGACCGAACATGGAATCTACTCTTCTGTTGCTTGTTGTCAACGAATCACTGATAGTGATGGTTTATGTATTAATGATCGCTAGTGTTTTTGCGTGAAATGAAATAAGCTCAAAAAGAAGTTTGAAGTACGCACGACTTTTGAGACAACCTAATACTTTTCAAATACGTCCTTCTCATGACTTCTCATGAAGGTAGAGGAAAGGAACGACTAAACCTGCAAGGAAAATTTTATGTCATTCTTCTTCACGTATCTTCTGCTGCGCTACTCCCTATACCTCCTATCTACACCATGATTTCACTGATGTCGTGACTCTCGTCACGACCTTTGGCAAGGTATGCGCCGAGAGTATGCCTCACTCCAGCCATGTTCCCACGTACGGGGCTCTCAGCCATGGTTGGCCTTGGAAGACGAAATACACGCCTTCCAACGGACGCAGACACTTTCCCATAATTCGAACGCATGCAACATCCAGAAGTGCGGGAAGTGCTCTGCATCTCTGCCTCGGCCCGCGCTCGTCTGTCTGTCAGTCGTCGTCCAGTCGTCTCGCCGAGCGGTCGTGTCCGTGGAGTCCTCAGCCATGGTTGGAGCTGCCGTCAACAACATCAACGACAGCCTCGCGGATCGGTCAGTATACCCTCATGCCGCTTTCTTCCGATCGTGCCCGTAGGTCCCTATCAATCTCTGTCTTGTAGCCATGTAGTGTACGGTAATATTCATCGTATAACCTCTTAATGTTTATTGTTCTGTCATGTAGTGATATATACAGTAGCGGTCAAAAGTTTGGAAACTTTTTTATTTTTGATCTAGCGTAGCCAATAGACAATGAAATTGTCCCGAATTCACATATTATATACAGAATCAAGTGTAGATTACGATGAGCAACATAATTTTTTGAAAACGAAATCGCATTTGAAAAATACGAATTTTTATAAGAAATGGCGCGTCAAAAGTTTGGAAACTTCCTCAATTCCAAAGCGAATTCGGCAAAATAGCTCTCAAATCCACATGATAAATTAGTTATTCGATGAGTAGCTGTAAATTTCTATGTTAGCATTGTTTTCATTGACATGCTTTTTGTTCTGGGTTCAGGAAGGCGGCAGTGAGGAGGTAGGCCTGCATGGGTCATTTCCGCGATAGAAAACCCATCTTTTCCGGCTAGTTCTGACTATCGAAGGAAGCATTGTATTCTACAGACTATCCTTGTACTTAGCCCAACCCACATTTCGCTGGATACTAGAACTGGGGAATCGCCGAATGGTCGGACACATCTTCATCCATGACAATACTTCCACTATTTCTGACTGTTGGAATCTATACTCTAAATGAGGTTTCCATTTGATAGAACACTTCACAGGGTCCACAACATCATTTTAGGAAGACAGAAATCCCACTCGTCGCTGAGGACAAAGTTTTACCTCTCGCCTTCGGTCCATGTTAGCCGTTAGTGTGCGGAAGCCAGTTGGGCCATCCTGCTCTTGAAGCCCAACAATGGCTTCTTGTTGGGACATCATCCGTAATATTCACCAGGTCGCGGCCGATGTTGGGCTGCACTTGGACTTTCATATGATTAGGAAAAAACCAGAAAAAGTCGTCTTAGTTGGGGATGTTGGGGGGTACGGGACGTGCCAACCACCCTTCGAAGTATTTGAGGAGGGCCAATTTTCTTGTGAGGATACTTTTTTGTGAATGATCATTCTTCTTATGCTTACTCGACTCCAAAACGCTAGAAACATTCGATAATATTGCTTCCGTAGAGACTGAACTACTAAGAAACAATTTCAATTTCGTATTCCGGATTGTAGGGTTTAAAAAAGGACCTCCCATGGAAAAACTGCTTCCTTTGCATATGAATTCATTTTGAAATTACACATTGCTCAATGGTTGAACTAAAATTAACAGAAACAAGTAAACATTGAAGAGTAGGAATCATAATGATGAGGGAAACAAAAAGTTTCCAAACTTTTGACGCGCCATTACTTGAAAAAAATCTTATTTCTCAAATATGATTATAGATTTTTGGAAATTATTCTTCCCATCGTATTCTGGACTTGATTTTGTATGTAATATCTAAATTTGAGACAATTTCGTTATGTGTCGGCCGCGCTAAATTAAAAAGTTTCCAAACTTTTGACCGCTACTGTACGTCTTTATTATTCTTCAGTCACCAGGTCATGGGAGAGGGCCTCACCAGGCTCGCGGCAGGCAACAGTCGTCAGAGCATTCCTTACGCGACGCATCCCCCTAGGACAGGGTGTTCGGGCCCTTCTAATACCCGTTCTGCCGTGTCCTCGGTGCTCCGCCACCGATGCGCTTCTTCCACCACACCTCGGAGGCACCAGATCGCGACAACTGATGTGCTCGTTGCTGACCCTCATGAGTCCAATCCCCGCATGACCCATCCAAACAAATACGACCCTTCCGTCGAGGACTTCCTCGATCAATACTCACCCTGACTCTGTGGTTCCTTTATCTCTCACATTTACGTTTGGTTTCACCCAATCCAAACACGTGTTAATAAATCTGTTGCGCTTCTTCAGTTAGGGTTGGAAGCTGAGTGGCCGTGCTGACACTTCTACAGTTGTAAGTACAAGCATCAGGTGGCTCGCTCTTGTCCTTTTCCGGTAGTCTGAAGCCCTGAAATTTCCTCGCCTTTGACTGTGTGCTGATGCAGCGCTACCGTACTGGGCAGGGGCGACCACAATAAGCAATCCGCTAAATTCGTCGGAGATTTGGGCCGCCCAACCTTTGTGCAGCTCAATGTCGGACAATAGCCCTTGCAGCAGACCTTAAGCAAATTTAGTCCTTTAGCCGGCATACCGCCTTGCTAAAGAATTCAATCACTATGAGTAGTAGAGGTGACTGGAGCTTTTTCCAAAATACTATCTCGGATAGCACTTGGCTTAAAATTCCCCTTCCACACAGACGAAACTGAGGCGAAAAGGTCGGAGGGGTAACTCATTTCTGAGCTAGGTGGTGGGATTTGATCTTAGTTGTTCTTGCTCTGCTACTTTTCCTAGAACTCCTGGTAATACAATAGTTTTGAGTTCACTCAAGTTAAGGTATGATCGTCTATAATGAATTTCGAGTTCTTTTGTCGGAGTGCATTCGAGGTCTCTCCACTGCCCAGAACCCTCCTTGATTTCAACTCTGCTTTTGCTCTCTCTTTGGTTATATGGTGTTTATAAGCATGTACTACGAGCTTTCTAGGCAGAAATTTTCGCAACGTTTATTCCGAATCTGTAGCCTTTATGATGGTTCTCACAAAATCATGGAGCTTTTTAACAACATTCACTGCCAACTTACTTTCGTAACCGAGCGATCTCTAGGGAAAGACCATTATGCGTATAGCAGTAGAGAGTCGTATGACATTCTGGCAATGCATCTTTCAGATGCGGCAGATTTCGAATCCACTCCGCAACGCGTCAGACTCGATATCTCACACGTTTCGGATTAAGTGGAGCCATTCACCAGATTGTAAAATCAGGGAATCTTTGAATTATTAGGCGTTTCATTCAAAGATGTTTAGACATTTGGAGGAATGGTAGGAAGAGTAAAAGGGCTCGAGCACTCAACTCGGTTTTGTTTTGAAGCTCATATCTATTTAGCTCGGTATCCTGTAATTAAAGGCAAACCCCGGGATTAGCCCGACTAGTAGGAGGGATACCACGAGGGAAATTGTAAGGTCCGTACCTACCTAGATCACTCCAGCTTCGTCGCGAAAATTGCGCGGTTAGGGCGCTAATCCTTACGGGCCTGCAACCATCGACCCCGTTCCAACGCTTCCCACCCACCGCGAGAGTGGTGAGATCAGCGTGCATTGATGTAGAGATCAGCGTGCTCTCTCAAACGACGTGCTCTCTCGCGTATTTTGTCTTCTTTGACCGCCCTGTCTCGCCATCGTACCACATCCGACCTTATTGAAGGTTAAGGCCTTATTTCAGCGTTCCCAAAGATTTCTCTTGCTTTCCTTCCACTTTCAGGTCGTTCCGCAGCTAAGCTATCACTACGAAGCGCTAATAGCACCAGTTTAATCCCGGGGTTTGCCTTGAAGTTTGCACAGCCGCTTAAGGAAACATCTGAAAACAATTAGAAAACTCATAGAGGAAAATTTGCAGCTCGAATCCTTGTGTGGTGGCTCTACTCGCGCACAATATGTACATCGTTCTCAGCACTATGTTGTAGATTTATTCTGAGAGCTCAAAGGAGCAACGGACAGCTGCGGCTGAGGAGGCGCTCATATTGCCCGTAGGAGAAATGGTTGGACGAAACCAGTGGTCGAAATGTGTAGCACAGCTATTGGATCTCTGCCCTTTTTGCTCGCGAGAGCTATAGTCCTGCTTCAACTGTTACCCGAAGTGTGCTCAAAAATTGAGGATTGTTCCAAAAAACGTTTTTTGGACACCTTATTTCACTTACAGATGCACAAGTCTAGAATCGAATTGGTGTCGAGGGTAGCTTCTCTGCTCATAACGTCAGTTAGGACTATCAAAATAGACGCTGTCAATAAATTCTTGAGTGGGATTGTACGCTGATCCCAAAGTAAAGCATCGGCCTTGAATGAATGTTAATGGGAAGCTGGATTTGTTGTTTTTCTTAACGATCACATTGACAACTGAATAGTAGCAAACAACTACAATGAACGATATCATCACCTATGTCGATACCAGACCCTACATAGCTCATATTGCTCACGGGTATTTCGATCAAACGGATATTGTGGCCTCTTCTTATCAGTCGTATTTTCCCGACTGCAGCCGTGCGACCTCAGCGGGTTCAGGCAGTAGAAGGCAGGGTGAATAACGGATCGAGGATTTCCTCGACCATAGCTCTCTACCATGCGAGAGTAGTGCCGAGAGTGAACATCCGCGCGGAGAGCACAGACGGCACGGCATGGCGAGTGTGAATGTCCGCGCGAGAGATCGTCTCTGACCGGGCAGAGAATCCTCGACGTGCCGTTGAGGAATCCTCAAGCGATATTCACCCTGGTAGACAGCACGACTCCTAGGGCAAGGTTTACGAGCAACCCATCGATCAACCATGACATCATATTGTATGAATTTTTGGAAAAAAAGACGCTGCTGCTGAGTACAAGATGTTTTTCCTGCGAACGAGCTGGGATCGGGTTCTCGACAAAGACAAGATCTAAGAACATCAATCAACACTGAAATATTGGCTTTTGAGTTTTTCTACTGATTATTTTATTCAATCAAGATCTTCCACATGTTCGAATGAGATGTATTAATATATAAATGTGTATTAAACAATGTGAGACTTCAAAATTTTATTGCAAAAGACTCAAAACTTTCTACAAAAGAAATTGCAAAAATGAGTGTTTGCAAAAGTTTTGCAAAAGTTTAAGCCTTTTTGGCGAGCTTTCGGCGCTTAGCGCCTTTGTCGAGCCTGAAATGAAAATTTTAAGCTTCTTAAAGAAAGTTTTGAGTCTTTTGCAATAAATTTTGAAGTCTCACATTGTTTAATACACATTTAGATCGACATGAGACTTCGGGACAGAACAATTCTAAAATATATAAAGAGTTAATCTAAAGGCCTAATCATGGCGCATTTTAGGGTCTAGTCTAAGCTCTGCTCATTGTTCAGTGTGTGCGTTTGCTGCAGTTGAACCTTGTCACAATGTTTATGCCCCATCCTGTATTACGCTCTGCCTATTACGGAGGCAGTAGTATAGTATTACGCAACTATTCCTGACAATACGCCTGACAGTTCAAATATATGGAAGCTTGACATGTATTAAATGTTGATTTATTTGGCACGAACAAATGGAATTATGCAAAGCTCTGGCTAGCTACATGTGGGTTACGCACTTTACTGATGTGAAGGTGAATTGCCCACACAGCAGAGCACGCACGTGAAAGTGATTCCATTGTTGGAAGTAGCCTTAGTGACACTCACACACAGAAAGATCTTTGTTTGAAGGGTGATGCAGTGAATGAACATATTATAGCGCAAAACATTATAAGAGTTCGGCTAACAAAATTCTGAATAGAATACTTGTCCAAAAAATCAGAACGAATGTAGCGCTGGAATCTCTCTGAGTACCCTAAACTAGCGGGCAACTTTCAATTTCAAACAGTCGCTTCGGCAACAATTCAAATTCTGAGACTGCTACGCTACGTCACTAATCCATTCCTGATGGTAGATAACTGAGAGCGATAGCTTTCTTCCTGGTCACAGTTGAGTAGCTCGTAGCTAGAAGGTGTTGCCGAATCGCCGACCTGGTTGCACAGTTTCTCGCGCCTGTAGAGATCAGTCGTCTCCGCCTTCGAAACTGTTTTTCGGGACTTTCTAAAATACTTCGATTGTCTTCTGTTCTTTCACAAGTCAAAGATAGAATGGCATTAAGTGCAAACAGAATCTAAAACCCTGGGGCTACGTTCAGTGAGGACTATCAGAGAGGGGCGTGTTTATTGCGAAGAGGGAAAGGAGTCGCTGTACAACTTCATTAATTTTGCCGAATGCAATGGGTGGACACTCCTCAACCCAAACAAAAGAGATCAGAATAACATATGATAACAAAGGTAGAGTTGCCTTGAGAAGAACGGACAGCCTTCTTCCCGAAAACATATATGACATAGATAGAAATATCATATGTAAGTACGGTAATGTCGAATTTTTTGAGGAACAGTGGCTGAGCAAACGGGGCTGCATTTTCGTAGCCGCAAAATGAAATCATCAATGACAAACAGACGCCAGGTGTAAATTGAGGATCAATGCTGATGATGAATTACGGAGTTTCACTAGCAGCAAGGATAATGAACTAACGCGTTCGACAGCTGACAAATAATTTGTATCTAAAGAGACAAGCAATAATGAGGAATGCGAGATAAGACATCTGAAACGAGCAGAAATTGTGAGCTCATGAAAATTGTCCAGAGCTTCTTGTAAGCTTTTTTCCACATCTCTTTCAGAAGTAAAAACCTGCTCCACTGATCTAACGATCACTTTCCAAGTGTAACCACTACAGGCCTATTCGGAACTTTGTCCAGCGGGAAAAACTGACCCTAATCGGAAACCTACGGACGGACGGTACGATAACGGAGGACGAAAGAGCGCAATATAATGTTGGGTTGAAGCGTAATATCGTAGCGTTTTTTTTCAGGCGTATAAATTCTGTCAGTACAAGTGAAGATCGTCAGTACAAGTGAAGCCCGAAAATCGCGTATACCAATTTGAAAGTGCTTTTTTCGCTCTACAAAACCTACTTTGTCATTTCCCTCAAAATTATATTTGTACTCATACATAATGCTTAGAAGTTGGAAAATCCAGACGGCAGAAATCGGCATTTCGACAGCTGTTATTTTTCAGTTCACATAAAGAAAAAAACCGTCTTTAGATTCCACTGTTCTTATCAAACCTTGCTCTGATCAACCTGCCTTTTTCGCGCAAATTAAAACCGTATTCTTACCGTACAAATTGTGAATAGTGAATACTTCGAGAGTCAGCCCAAGTATCTTTTTCAATTCTAAATCCGGTGACTTTCTGCGAAATAAATACAATAAAAGTCGTAAATAATGACAAAGTGAACATCCCTGATTAGTTTTATGTTTTTATTTTTTGCTTCAAACGTTTGTGTGCAAAAATGAAAAATGCAAGCGCTACGATATTATGCTCCAACCCAATACTATGAAGGGAGGTCGACTCTTTTAGGAAGCGGGACGAGGCGTCCTTTGCTGTGAACAGTGTGCACGTTACGGCGTGACAGAGTCACACTCGCGGGGGTGGATTCACTTCGGGGTTGTCTGCGCCCACCTAGCTAATGGTCCCTGGCCGATGAGCTCCAGCCGTTAAGCAGATTGGCAAAACGGGGCGTTTATATTCATGACGTGCCAATGTAATTTGCTCAACATGGGAATCGACGTTGAAAACGCGGTCCCATTTTGTGGGCCTCAGGTCGTTTCCCCTGAGCATTGCTTAGGCACGTCTTAGCAACTCTACAGTGCGTACCAAAAGTATGTGGACACCCTGGAATCGATTCTCATTCAACTCCTAGTGGTCGATAACCTACAATGATATTTTCGGCAAAAGATTTCGTTCTAACTTAGCGAACTATTTTTCATGGAAAGTTTTTTCTTTGTATCAAAATTATGTGGACACTTTTTGAAAAACGGCAATATCTTCAGAATCTGAAATCGGTAGGCCTACCAAAGTTTCTAGTAAGTTGAGCCATTCTGTTTGGCATGCTATGAACCGGGTCTGGATACATGTCTTGCAGATCTGTTCCCAACTAGCAAATTTCACCGACGTGTTAGGTCACTTGTGATATTACTCTTTTGTTGACGTAGAGACCGCGAACCACGATACCTCTACGTTTTCAATAAGGATGAAGTCTGAGGAATACGCTAGCCGACTTGCCAATCAAAGCCGTTGCGTTTAGCATTTTTCCAAATGGAATGGTGTCAGGGACCTCCCCTGCAAAACAAGTGATTTGCAACCATGACTTTTCGAAAAAGGTTGTAGCCGGGACTCAAGCACCTCATTATAATCCTAGTCGTCTACCTGACATGTTGGCAAGCCAAACTTCAATGTCCCCTCCTTTTGGAACCACCCCAGACCTTTGATGAACATCTTCCGAATTGTCTCTTCGAGCACATCTGCGGGTCCGACCAAAGTCTCTCCAAAAACCTCAAGACCCACCCGAATAGTAAGGAATAAGCTTCTTTCTGCCAGTCGAGTTGGTCTATGAAAGAAATTTCCACAGAAAGTCTTTTATACTAATTTTACCATTTCCACGAAAGCACTGTCTGTGTGGGTTCAAAGTATCATGTTGTGATCCTTTTTTGAGTGGGAATTCCAACCTTGCCAACCTGAACCCGCATTCATATACAAAACCCTTCTTCATCTACGAGGACGCATGATTGGTTGACGTGCTAATTTCGCAATAGGAAGGTTCAGAAGCATGGGGATCCCATTTCTGTGCTCGGTCTTCTTCAGAAAAACGCTTGCCGTGAAGAGGAATGATGCCAGAATAAGTAACGAAAGGAGAAGTAAAAATAGGTTAGGAAATCGATGCAAAAACTTCATCTGCCTCAGGGTGTCCACATAATTTTGATACAAAGAAAAAACTTTCCATGAAAAATAGTTCGCTAAGTTAGAACGAAATCTTTTGCCGAGAATGTCATTGTAGCCTCGCCTTCAATAAGACCAGAAATTGTGCAATTGCAGAAATTGACGTGGCATTAACGTGGCACATCGATTCAAGAACATCTTTGAGCACACGTGATGTCACCTTTTCATCGAGAATTTAGCAAGCCACGTGGCACACGTGGCTAAATTCTCGATGAAAAGGTGACATCACGTGTGCTCAAAGATGTTCTTGAATCGATGCCACGTTAATGCCACGTCAATTTCTGCAATTGCACAATTTCTGGTTATTTGAAGGCGAGGGTATGTGTCGACCAATAGGAGTTGATCTCGGTTGAAAGGTTTCACAACCAAAAGCCTTTAGCAGACGCCTGAGAATTGATTCTAGGGTGTCCACATACTTTTGGTACGCACTGTAGCAGCTCCATCAGCACTAGGTTCATTGTCAGCGGGAACCAAACTATTGTATCATTTGCCTTCAAATAGATCCTTACAGTTTCGCTCGCTCTCGTCGCTCTCTTCTCTGGAGTAAACGATCCCGCTGGTCACTTCGCTCCTCCACTCGTTCCTGATTCGAGCTGAAAATATAGCAAGCTATTGTCGAACGATCTTGCTCTCTCTGTCATGAAAAACGGAGCGAATAAAGAGTCAGACATATGACAAAATAGGAAATAAGCAAAACGGTGGAATCGAAAGAATGAAAAGAAGAGTAGTGAAGGTGTCGTTTTTTTCGGCGGGGTGGTGAAAGCAACTGGAGCATTTTAGTGATTACAAGCTGCGCAAATAGTACTCTTACAAGGAAGATCGTTCAGGGTGTCAAGCGCTTTTTCAAAACGGTTCCTTGCATGTTGTAGGAGCTCATGCGTGGACTACAAACCGAGGTCATTTTCGCTGAGCGGCCCTCGAAGGCCAAAAAGTGGTGAGGAAATGGTCCAAGGTTCAATTCCTCCGTAATGACAAAACTTTTGCATGTTAAGTTTGAACTTCCACAGCTCCAGCGCCCATAACCTGGGCGGACACAATGATGCCAGATGTTACTGGGGTGATCTGGGGAAAGACCCAGTGCAGATCAGCAGGCGCAAGTTTGGTGGCGGTTCGCTGATAGTTTGGGGGGTCTTCTGTGGGACAGGAAGCTGGAGCTCGCATTTGTTTTTTTACCGAATGGACTGACAAGAGCTTTGGGATCAAACTTATCGCTGTTCCTGAACTGCAGGCGGCGATAAAAGCTAGTTTTCTAGCAGGACAGTGCAAGTGTCCATGCTTACAGGTCAACGTCTGCGTGGTTCTAACGACAGAAAGTGGTCGTTATGGAGCGGCCTGCACGCAGTCCTGATCTGAACTTCATGGAAAACGATCATGAACGCGTGCTGAGGCATCGGCTCCTTTAATCCTCAGGAACTTAACAGTGAGTATGTCACATTGACTCATAGAGCTGCCATTCGAACAGAGAGCACCAATTGACAACTTATTTTCATTGAGCACTTTCTGACTTTGCATAAATAAACAGAAATTCAAAGTGGACGTATACTATGAAACGGTCAAAAAACGAAAAAATGCTTCTAAAAAATTTCGCCATAGACTTGCCTGTCTGAAAACATGTGTTTCGTAGTTTTCCTGGACAACGAATCCGATAATGTATGCTGCTAAATTGGGCCAATTCCTCAAGAAACGTTTTTGGTAAATAACGGGTGGACGTTTTAATGAAAAAACGATACTACTTAAAATGACGACGATTATAAAAACAAAAGCAAATGTCCGACTGAAGCAGAAGAGGTGCTCACGAAAGATACACCACTTGATACAAAACAATAGCGTTTCAGAGGAAAATTTCAATTTGAAAATTGCTATGGCTTATCGGTCAGCCAATTCGAAAAGAAACACGGCAAAGCTTTTTCGGCAACCTAAGAGTGGAATGTTCAGAAGAGGTCATGTAAGTAGAGGGTACATCATTGATTGATTTCTCCCAAGGGAAATAAAGTTAGAGCTAGTTGTCGGTTTGGTCAATTTTTGTCGGCGGGACCTCCCATTTCGCAGGCCTAAAATTTGAAAACCCTGGAAGAAAGATGGAAGTGGAACATAGCATTTTGTAGAGCAGACAATTCTCTTTCGAATGGTATATAATTCGATGTAAAAGCATGGAGGTTTAGATGAAAATTTTTTGGTTTGAAAAAAAACGACACTACTTGTGGGACAACCTAATAAAAATTATGTGACATTGAGCACGTAGTTAATTTTTTAGTTGTAGAGCGTCACGTAGTTCGTCCTTACTATTTATTTCGGGTGATAGTTTTCTTATTTCTAATGCCTCCAATAGTTTCCTTTCCACCGGGTTCTCTATGGAGCGGTGTAATACTTCTATGGCCGTGGGGATTTTTCATAGGCGTGTTTTTTGGTACTGTGCTTGGAGAAGCTGCTATAATATCTCGAGAGAGGTGAGGCACTCCCACTATAGAGACCATGACTAGCATGAGAACCTGGTAAAGTTACTAGAGGAGTTACAGACAACTACAACCCGAAAAAGCAAAAACAACTAAGTGCTACGCTGATATATACATAAAGGGAGATTACATGGAGTGTCAAAGAAAGGATGAAATACATCAGTTAGGAGAAGGCAGCGACACTTCTGAGGTTGTGCGGACTTTTAGACTATATATATCGGATCGTAGGCATTGCACCTGCATATAACGAGAGTCATTGGTTAGTTGGGAGGAATTATGCAATGCGGAAATCACTGGGCAAGAAGATTAGTTCGCCAAATCCTTGCAGTTTTTCTGGGATGTTGTCAACAGAGCTGTTTCTAGCTCATTTCCACTGCTTCTGGTTGATTTCATCTTATTCTACCTAATTTTTTCCATGACTACTTTTTTGTTACGTAATTCTGACTTTTTAATACTCTCATTGTTCTCAACGTTACGTAAATTTAAGTATCACTGGCGCTGTTACGGTTGTCCAGCTGTCCGTACTATTGAGACGAGGTGAATTTGCTTATGGTCATCGCAGTTTCCGCTTTATATTTGCTGCGGCTACCGTAATTGGTTGATTTAATTCCATCCTGAGGCAACTCTACGGTGAATTGTGGATTGCGATTTTAAGTAGAATATGATTTGGTGGATATTTCATGATAATTTTTTGTCTCTAAGGTATAAGCGAGTTTTTTTGGCTCCGAAATATTATAGTAGTACGCTTTTTAGTGTGTGATACTTTTTGCTCAAATTTTTGTCTGCTCTTTCGGAACATTTGAATTGTTTTGTTATTGTTGATAGTTCTTTTTGGAGATACATACGTTCGTGCATTTTGTGGGATTTTACAACATTTGTTTCATCGTCTTGACCGAATCGCATATAGCTCATCTCGTTATGCTATATATAGTCTATTACGACTTGAAAATGGACATCGTTCAAATCAAAGTTGTTTTTCAAAAAATCGTGGACAATTTTTCAATTCGACCCGGAGATTTTTCAAATAGCTCAGGACGATTTTCAATTCGACTCGGATTTTTTTCAAATCACCGTGGACATTGTTCAATTCAAAATGGATCCTTTTCATATCAAAGCTGGACACCCCACAGATAAAGCATGGTCTCCTTCATTCGCGAACGTAAATCCTTCTCAATCATCAGAAAATAGTTCTCGAGAAACAGAATATTTCTCTCAGCCAACAAAATAGTATATTTTCGAGTAGAACTTATGCGAGTTTTCCAACAGTTCAAAACAAAGAACACAAACCAACCGTTTAGTTGTGAAAGGGTTGTCCAGCTGCCAGAGCAGTTAAATTTACCATATGACAGAATTCTATCGTTCCTCTACTTCGGAGCCTGCTTTCTAAACACTTTCGCTTCTTTCTTTCTCTCCTTCGTGTCTTCGCAGACGGAGCGGAAGCGATAGAAGAAAATCATATTTTAAAGGACCGCTTATTCCAGTCAATCGAGTTTCTGCTCTTTTCAGCCTTCTCTCACCAAGAGAGCTGGTCTGTGTCCATTGACTTCGCACGCCTACCTCCTGGCCACGTTTGGCGTTTTCGTTTGCCAGTATATGCGTAGCGATTTGAGACAGAAAACATGGCGGAAAGTACAAGAAGTCGTATAGCAAAGGTAGTGAAAGAGTCGGGAAGATGATCTCCTTGAGAAGATTTGCTGGATAAAAAGGCCTGATAACACGCTCTATACAAAACTAATTGGCCTTTCATTACATGGATTTTCAACTTTTGTTTCAGGAAAATTGTTTCGAAATGAAAAATGTCCCGAGTTATCTGAATAGTGTCCACTTTGGAGTGGAAATGGTATATTATGGTTCGCTAGTGGGTGGAAAGTGATAGCTTGGAAGTGCCAGTGTAATATCACGGTATGCTCATTTGAGCCACAGCAGGCCCAAGCGGTGTTCATAACGAACAAAAGGCAAATAGCATATTGCCTGTTTAAGTCAGAGGAATAACGTCTACTAGGTGTACGGCAGGTTAGTGCAATTACGACTCATGGCCAACAGCCTGCGCGCTTACCCACCGAATATCCACGCTAAGCATGGTCCCACGAAGGTGATTCCCAAGATTGGAGCTATTGTGCACGGAGACCTATGATTGCTTCCTTCTTATGTGGTGGATTAAGAGCCACATTCTAATTATATCAAGAGCGAGAACCACGCGAGCGGTCCGGGGATCAAATCCTGGGTCGTGAGTCGCCCGGGCCAACCAAGCCTTCCATCCCTCCGGGGTTAATTGGTACCAGACTTGTCTGGGAGGATAAAAACACTGACTTGTACATCGGCTGGCCCCCGCAAGTCATTGTATAGGCCACATCGCATTCAAACGCCACTACGAATGTACAAATGGAAGTAGAATGCGTGCCGGGCAAATGCTTTATCCTTTATCTCAGCCTTGTACTGATTCTCGTCTATCGCGCTAAAACTATACAAACAATGCTCCTCTATTACATTTGGAACTCAGAATTTCTCCTTACGATGCGTTACCGTACGTGACGGTCGCTGTATCCAACCACATCCATTTTTTTTTCCATGAGCCCCGCCGGCTCCGCCGGGTGCTGGCGCAGTATCCACAGGCTGTGGTTACAAAGGTTCGTTCCTTTTCGGCACTGACTTTTCACTGATGAGACCATCGATCTTTAGATCGATGTGGGAAAGAAGAAAGCAGGTTTATGCATCGATTCATTAATAGCAGGTAAAGGAATCCTTGCCGGAAAAGCCTTGCATTCTTTCCCAACACGCATATGTCAGTTGTGATCACTAGAGACAACATACAAAGTTTCACGCACAGATTCAGTTTCCGAAGAGAAACAAAGTATACAAAAATCAGCCTTGGGACAATGAGCCAAAGGCGGGCATGGAAAGAAGTCCGCTTGGGGCGGCTACGTATCAGGCGACGCAATGAAAGAATCGGGTTAAAGCGTGCGATTTGGAGAGTAGAGACAAATCGATCGATATAGGATGCAGTAGAAGTGTGAGATGTGAATGCAATAAGTCAAAAGGCCAGAAAGAGTTTCTAGTGAGGCACTCCAAGAACCAAGTGGAAGCATTCCCGTCGCCAGCATTTGTGACAGATGTCCGGCGGTACTTTGAACGCGTAGCAGCCCTTTCGGTTTTTCGAATTTTTTTTACCAAAACAAATGCAATTTTTTGTTCTTTTCGTTCTTATCGTGAATAATGAGTCTCAAGCCAGTGAATTATGGGTGGATAGAATCACGATTTTTCCGCGAAGATTCCGTTAGATACTGAGTGGAAGGGCAGGTCAGGCACTGAGGAAAAATAATGTCCTTGCATACAAAACGAATCGATTATGCTTAACGATCCTACCTGGTATCTATGGCGTTGTCAGGCAGGAAGTACCAGGTGTCTCGAAAGGACTGTCCAGCAGCTACAAGGACATAAGCGCCTCTCGACATCAACTGTGACGGCTCCGTAATTTTACGGCCATCCATATCACATAATCTTAAGTTCATAAAATTATTGTGTCACAAGCGTTTTCTGTAAACGTCTGCACTGCGGAACTACTAAAAAGACGCACTTCATAGGATTCACATTGAAGCGACGGGCTGTCAGCTCGAGCACGTAGTTCATGCCTTTCGCTAATTGCTTCTTTTGAAAGTGCATGTGCTGGCATTCCATACCTTGGCCATTTAAGAAAACGCTGAAAACCCATGACTTCAGGAAAGCGTTGGTGGCGGTCATACTCGAAGCTCCACAAAAAGGACAAACTACTTGATGTTAAACAAACTCTTGGCTTATGCGGTTCATTTGACCACCATTTGAAATCGCAGTCGGTGATGTGAGATGTTCGAGCGTGGAAGTCGCATCCACAATTTTTGTAGGGGGGAGGGTAGAATCACGGGTCAGGTTGAGCATGGTCATAACAAAGTTGTGAAAGTGTGAACGGGTTCTCATTATGGAAGTGAGGAAGGTCGTTTTGACGTTTTTACAACATTAGCACTAAGTCTTGCCTTAGAAACGCGAATGCTACTGTATGTACTCGTAGAACCAGCGAAGCCTGAGCCAGGTTGCTAGAGAACTGTTCAAAATACTTTGTTGATGAGTTATTTGTTTTTATTTTCTTTGTTTTTGTTGATAAACTTATGCAGTTGCCCTTAACAGGGAAAATGATCTTGAAGCAAGCAGTCCCAGGGTTCTTACCTTCGACACTAATGGTGTGGAACGATGCGCTAGCCCTAGTCAAGAACATAAGAAGTGTGACTGAACAAAAAACTCACCTTGGAAAGCCGCGAAAGGGAGTTGAACGCCTTCGAAGTGGGCGTGTCGGCCACCGATCGTAAGCCCCTCTTGCCAGCCGTGGAGATCGCGTGATTGGCTGAGGCATTTGCGTGGATCGTGGATCGAGTTCAAATAGTCCCTGTGGTCCCAAATCGGTCGCAAATGCCTTCGCAGCCAATCACGCGATCTCCACGGCTGGCATTTACGATCGGTGGCCGACACGCCCACTTCGAAGGCGTTCAACTCCCTTTCGCGGCTTTCCAAGGTGAGTTTTTTGTTCAGTCACACTTCTTATGTTCTTGACTAGGGCTAGCGCATCGTTCCACACCATTAGTGTCGAAGGTAAAAACCCTGCTGGGACTGTTGCTTCAAAGGAGGATCCCACGACAAGGACGAAGGTCGAAGAAGAGTCAACCCACTTAGCGGGGCGAGACAGGTGGACCTTCTAAGGGAGTTTTTGCAACAAAGGATACGCCCCGGCGATCTAGCACAGCCTGCACCGTTTGCTATTGGCGCAGTCGTCTCCTTCTTGCGTCATCTCGTGTCGGAGTCTCTATCCGTTCAGAAGGTAGCGTTGGCGTTGTAGAGGGTACCATCAATGCGAAATCAAGGGGCAAGGAAGAAATCCCACTTCTAGAGTTTAGGCCACCAATTCAGGATTTTCTTTTTTGGGGCCGCTTTTTCATCGTAAAATTCGTCTTTGACTTGAAACTCTACTTCAGCTATAAAGCCCGGAACAACTCAAAGGAGCCATGACTGAGGTTGCGAAAAATTCCATCCAGCTCAACCAAAATAACATAAGCTCACTATATAATGTAGGCATCCGGATGAGTTTGATCTCGGCGATTGTAGATCACTGCACTAGTCGATCGCGGCACATTTAAGAACTTCCTGAAAATTGCAGTCGTTCATATACGTATGCCCTTCAGGTCAACCTCCGTTGGTAAGCTACCAGCAGAGAGGTTGGTCATATTTAGGACGTTCGTAGTTGCGAAAGGGAAGATCTCCCGCTGGCCGATAGTCTCAGAGGAAATTTGGGAGCAGAAGTCAAGCGTGCATCGTCATGTGATGCCCGGATCAAGTCCTACAGAAACAGTCATGGTGGTGGTGATGGGGGACGGATGATATAGAGTTTCACAGAGACCGTGTTCCTCACTTTTACCAACATCACGGTTACGTAAATACAAAAATATTCGACAATTCACGTGAATATTCTCGCACTTATGTACGCTGGGGGCATTTTAGCGCAGAGAATTCAAAGGAATCCAGAATCACGGCAAATGTTTTCGTCTATCTCAAAGGATTGGAGAAAGTAAAGTACTTTTTGCGCATGCAATAAGGTTCACTTATACCGGAGCTTACTCGCACTAAAAAATAGGGTTTTCTGCACGCGGCTCGAGCTGTTGCACCAAATTCTCCATGAACTACCTTTGTATCGGTGGCTAGAGGAGTGTGCAGTATTGGCTTCAAAACACGAGGAAATACGGCTTCCAAACAATTCTGACATAGTAGTTTAGTGATAGGTGGCATTTGAGAAATGATAGCTATAATTGGATTCAACACAACTACCACCGACTATTCATTTCACTGGCAGAAAACTATCACATTTTGTGCGGCCGTCATCACTTCTGTAAAAGTGTGCAGCGTAGACTGTATTTACCTGACCGCGGGATGTAGAGGGCACATTAAATCCCTTATACAACGCGTACGCGTATTAGCGCCTTAATGTGGCAGTATGTTCCACGCCTTCCTGAAATATTTTATCAAAATATACGGAACTCACTGTCTATGTTTAGCCAACGCTTCCTTGTCCTTTCGTTTCGTGTCATCCGTATCGAAGTCCGAAATGAATTCGTCGTTACGGTAGTCATCGTTTGCGCTACGAGACCGACTCGCTAAAGCATTGACATTTCGGTTACGTTGCCGATACCGATCATCGTTGGATTGGTAGCCATCAATGACACGTGGAGGTCGAAGACGTCCATTATCGTCGTCTTCATAGTATCCTAAATAAAATAATCACGAAGTAACACTGCATTTAGCTACAGTGCGCTTGTCTTGGTTCATTCTGTTATACAACAATCATGCCTCACATTCCTTTATTTATTAGGTTGGAAAGAAAGTCCTGCAACACTTTTTCAAATTTTTGATTTTAATTTTATTTTTTGTTTACAACTCCTGACCGGTCATATATCTACCATGAGTGTCCACCACTTGTCTTCAACGCTCAGAAAATTTCTTGATGTTTCCAAAACCCAGCGGAGTGCGGGTCGAGAAAGGAGGCGACCTCACTTTCGAGTTGGAGTTGATCGTCTAATTATTTCGTCATCAAGATGATGATTTAAGGTCCAGGATAGGAGGCACTCATTTACAGCTCGACTAGTGGAATACGCTAACAAGGGAGGTCGTTCAGGGTGTGCCAAGCTTTTTCAAAATGGTTTCTTGCATGATATTGGGGCACATGTGGGAACCACAGAACCATGGTTCATTTTTCCTGAACGGCCCTCTGAATACCAGAAAAGGGGGTCCCTAGTTCGATTCCTCGTGGTGACAAATTTTTGCATTTCGAGTTGACGTTTCCAAAATTCGCGCAAAATGGAGTTAGCATGAATAATTAGTACCATATTCATGATTAGGACCGTCAGTAACCCTTACAAATAGACTTTGATTGAAAAACTGGTGAAAAAGGTGTGACTAGGGACCCCCTTTTCTGGTATTCAGAGGGCCGTTCAGGAAAAATTAACCATGGTTCTGTGGTTCCCGCATGTGCCCTATATCATGCAAAAGACCGTTTTGAAAAAGCTTGGCACACCCTGAAAGACCTTCCTTGTAAGAAAGCTAAGAAATCTTGCCGCAACTCCAGAATTTCTTACCGGGCTCATTTCGGATCATGGTGATTCGCAATGTCATGAAAGAAATAAATATTGTCGCGGTACGAGGGCTCTTGACGAGCTGCCTCGGCCAGCTTCTGGAGTTTCGCAGCCTAGACCTCTACCTACACAATGGTGCCCATAACGAAGAATTTGTAGTGGAGCTTCCGTAAGAGCCCTATCTGTAATGGAGTGTGCGGGACGCTGCTGGCTCTTATAAAAATATCAAAAGATCGAAAGCAAACACGCTGTAGCGGTGAACGACATGCCTATTGAAGCTATTGCAGATAGTGTTGGTCTTTGACACGAATCCATAGTTATGGAGACATTTGTACTAGACAGTGACTCGGAGTATGGATTTACTAGTGGTCGAGGTTTTTTGAAATTTCTTGGATAATACCTGTGGCGCAGCAACTTATATCCACCTTCGTAGATCTAAACTGCCGAGAATGCTCTACCATTTTTTGGTTATGAATGTTACCAATGAATTTTTCATAAGAAAAGAAAATTTTAGAAAGAGTGTTGCAGAACTTTCTTTACAATCTAATTTAATATTTTGACTTATTTCTCCTTGTTTCAATCAATTATTCGTTTATTTCTCCTTAGCTGTCATTAGTTCAAATGGATCACGAGTAGTTATATATAATAGCTCAGAAAAGTATTAGTTGCGCAGGTCTTTCAGGGAAGGGTCGGGGACAGGACGAGCCCAAATAATCCAATATTTTTGGGATAACGTCGGCTATCCTACTCCAGCCATTCGAGTACTAGAAGACTTTGAATGATCATTTGACCTAGTGTAATACGTTGCAGAGTCAGGCTGATGAAACAATTGGCACTCTAGCCCTCCTGACCGCAGTCTGCTCACCTAATTAACCCCTTTGGCGGCAATGGCAGCCACTGGTGCGTGCTCCGTGCTCTACGTGGGACAATGATGGGTGCCGCCTTGTACACCTTCTTCTTTGCACATTCAAAATATATTTAACATTATAGCAATCACTAGCAACCTTCATGAAGTCTATGTATAGCATTGTTAACACGTTGACGACAACGCGAGTTTTGGTTTTTTGGTCGCGTGATTTTTTTGAGCGCAGCAGGCTCAGGTCAAGGCAGATTTTGATTGATAAATACATAAGTAATGATTGATACAAAACTGGATCAGTAAATTTCTGTGAGCGGAACCTACCCAGGGGTACAGTAGTGAATTTCGATTAAAGACGTGAAACAACAGTGAAAAAGTTTGTCAGAACTAGCTGCAATGGCCCCCGCCTTGATTATTTCTATCAAAACACACTATTATCCCTCGAGTCCCGTGTCTACTTCTACTACTATTTAAATCTTCACATTCATAAAAAGAAAAAGTAAACGAAAAATTTATTGAAATGAAGATTTCGTATGGTTCAGAAATCCTCCTCTAAATTAAAGTATACGTGACCATTCTATGGGCCACTATGTTTGTAGCTACGTCAAGGTCTCTTCCATGGAATAAATACAAGAAACTTCTAAAGAATCAGGCGTGCGCGAAAAAATGAGTGTAATGGGTGCGGGAAACCCGCACGGTCCGACATCACGCGCGGTCCAACGTGGGCTGCAATACACGGGACATATGCTTCTGCAGTTGTCGTCAATGTACTAACAAGGGAGGTCTTTCAGGGCAAGCCGCGCTTTTTGGAAACGGTTTCTTGCATATTGTAGGGACGCATGTATGGACCACAAAACCATGTTTCGTTTTCGCTGAACGGTTTTAGTAGTATCAAAAAAGTGGTGAATGATACCCTTGATGGTTCGATCCCCGCGGCGACTAAATTTTGCAATCAAGGTTGGCGGCCACTTGTTGGCTTCAAAATGGTCCTGACGATGAATATGACATCTGATTTTGATATTTAGCGCGATTTGGCACCAACCGTAGGCGCCAACCCAAATGCAAAATTTAGTCGCCACGGGGATCGAACCATTAACAGTACCTTATGCTTCTTTTTTGGTACTGCTAAACCGTTCAGCGAAAATGAAACATGGTTTTGTGTTCCCTACATGCGTCCCTACAATATGCACAAAACCGTTTTGAAAAAGCGTGGCTTGCCCTGAAAGACCCCCCCCTTAAGGAAAAAGTTTGATTTGACGCGAAATTTCAGTTTGTGGCATCTACATACACCACCATTGCCCCGTTCTGAGAACAGCGATGGAGAATAGGGTGATCATGTCGTTCCGGATCAGAAACGAGTTTTCCTTATTATTACTGCTTACTTCAACAGTAATAATAAAGGCAAATAATCAAGTAAACAATTGCTTGCTTCCGAGATGCGCCATGCACTTGCTTTTCATTTGTGGGTGCAGGACTTACACTTCAATAACTTAACGATCAAATCGGTGATCCTGTCATCAAATCATCACACATAACAAATGGGGAGCTTGTTTGACCAGGACACGATTTTCTCCCGCTGACTAATGACAAAGGAAGCTGCGCATCCAGGACCTGGTTTAGGCACTTTCATTTTCGGACCATTGAGGAATTCTAGGGCTGGCACTATCATCCACAGGAACTAAAAAGCAAAAGAAAAGAGATAGCAGACCGCGATCACATAAGGGGGAAGAACACCGGCAGTATCGAGTGACACGATAGGGAAATGACAATAATGTAAAGCAAGTAAAAATATCAGACTAGATTTAATGAGGATGAGATAATCGGAACATATCAGGTGGAAATAAAAATTATCTGAAATTTACTTGTTAGGCTTCTCTTGGAGTAGCCGTCGTCAAAATGGTTATCGTTGTAGCGTGTCGTGTATAGTTTCTCTGGAATTTGAAAATAGAAAAGTGCATCTGAAGGAAACTAACTTCAGTAACATCTTTTACAACAGTGCTTAGGCAACTCGTATGAACCACAGGAAGCAACACAAAAGCAACACAGGGCATGCTCAGTTTTTTTCACTTCTTTTGTCTGCTTCCCCACCTTGCTCTCCCACCATCCCCCCCCCCTTCGTGCAATGATTTGTCGCAAGCCTCAACCACAGCGACCGGTTGCAACTACTAGAATCTTCTGATGTGATGTCACACTGCAAGCATTATGAGACAGCTTCGATAGGGCCTCACTATTTTTCTTAAGCGGTAATCCGTTTGACGTTGACACCATCGCGTCGCGATAGTATTTCTCGTACTCAGCCATGTCATTCAACACCGGCATGCTGCTACTGTATTTCCCGTTTACATTCTTCTGAAATCGCAGTACACCCAGTGTAGAACATGCAAGGTAGAGATGAACGAAACAAAAAGTAGAAAAGTACATATAACAAGCAGAAGGGTAAACTCTAGGATGAGTAATAGGCAAAATCTGAAGTCACCTCCTCACCTGGGTAGTAGCGGCCTTGCGCGGATTCCGTTCAGGTGACACATTTTCAGACTGAAAAGGTTTTGGTGGTGGGGTGGGTGGCGATTTCACTGCAATTCACACGTGCAACACTAGTCAACACTTTCAGAGTGGATGGAAATGTTTCCTCAGTTGTTATATAGTTACCAAACTATACTTATGAACTTGTGAATTAAACTTATAAATCATTGGTGAAGGTCATTCTGCTAAGGAATTAGTGGACTTGAGAACTGCATAAATCGAAAGATCATGCATTCATGTTTTCTTCACTTCCTAAGAAGCGCTTAACCACAACAAGCTTGGAAAAGCCTAGAATTTTACGCAGCGTGGTGGTCGGAAAGTGCGCTTTGCAGTGTCGTTTAGCTGGAAAGCTCAAGGGCTGGACCTCAGACTCGGTTTAATTCAAAAAAAGGAAAGATGGAGGTACTTGGGATGGTAAGAAAGTCCTGAGCCGATTTTTCGAAAGCTCCAGAACTTTCGCTTATTGATCGATACCTAGAATCTGCTACGTGATAGACTATCGCTGTCGATCATACTTCTCCGCAGTAGGTATATATTGCCGGGTTGCCTTCTTTAACTTTAATCATGATGTCGATTCCACAAGAGCACTTTCGAGCGATCATCTTCAATGAATGGCGCTGCGGCACAGGAGCAGTGGAAACCGTCAACATTATCAGCATCGCATTGGGAAGGGACACCACTTCCATCATCAGTGCCAAGCTCTGGTTCGCAGGCTTCGAGAGGAGGAGACACGGCTTCCGAAAACAAGTCAAGGTTGGGAAGCCCCCAAACAGTGGAAGACTCCACCGTTCTCGGCGCTGTCGAAGAGGATCCGGAGGTTAGCACCCGCAGCCTTGTGATAAGACTCGGGTGCACCCATCCCACAGTCCTCGGTCCCCTCCACGCCCTCGCCACAGGAAAGTGCTGACTCGATGGATCTTACGCGGCTCAGGCGGATACACATTTGTCAGTTTCTCCTTCTTCGTCCGCACTAGCGGACGGTGTTCGAGAAAATGTCAGAGACGAACTTCTGCCCACCTACTCCACGATGACGCCAGGCCCCACATAGCTAAAGAGACCCGTGCAAAATTGGAAGAGCTGGTCTGGGACGCGGTTCCCCACCCACCCTATTCCCCTGACATTGCCCTCTCTGATTATCACTTACTTTATCCCCTCAAGGCATTCCTAGCGAAGAAAAAAATTCACCAAAGTTGAAGACGTTGAAAGAGCGGTCAGCGATTTCTTTGACTCTCAGTCTGCTCAGTTCTGGGAGAAGGGGGTCGCCGACCTGCCCATTAGGTGGGACTCTGTAGTGAGTAACAATGGTGATTATATTGTTGAGTAGATTCCATTGTACGCGGAATAAAGAAAGTAAAGCAAAAAAAAGTGTCAAACGGCTCAGGACTTTCTTACCATCCTAATATAGATAGAAGCATTCAAAACTTCGTAAAATGGAAGTCAGCTCTACCATTAGTGTCATAAAGGGACTGCCTGGATGTGATCATTTCTGGAGCCGACAATGATGTAGCCCTTCCAGCTCTCAGCGACTCCCGATATATCTCTTCCTCGTCGTCATCATCCGAATATGGTCTAAATTAGCGAATGTGCAATTGAAATTGAAATCATTGAAGTGAAAAACAATTTCTAATCATTGTAAATCAGAATTTTTTGGTACAATTTGCCAGCTATTTCACGATACGTATGTGAGTGAATTATCGCACAGATGTTTTGCGCGACAAGCTGCGCTGCGACTTGGATGCGCGGCTATCGTAGCCCTAGCGACACTTTTTCACGAGTCGACAACTGAGTTTAAGTTGCACATACTTCATGGAGATCGGTTGCTATGCTCGCTACTTTACATTAATGCTTTGGAAGTTGTGATCTAGTCACTCCTCAATACATCTCTTTGAACATCAAAGACATAATATCGTAAATCGGAGCCGATTCCAAACACGTACTCACATGAGGCACACGAGCGTGCATATACCTATAACGACGGTCAGGCGACAGGTCAGCTGGAGCTCCCAATGCGCAATGTGCCGCGCGCAGTGTTCATGCGACCTTTACAATCGTTTCTTCCTAACGATATGTCGCGCTGCGGTAGGCGTGGCGGAAGCGCACGTGCCATAGGTGAATAAACCTCACTTCGAAACCAGCAGGGTGGGTCACTTAGACAAAAAACGAATTGTTCGCTTTTCGCAGCGTCAAACTTTTTTGCTGCGGGAGCCTAGGTCCCCTCATGAGCTGGTTCGGATCCTGCGGTGGATGCTGCGAAAAACGAAAAATTCAATTTTTCCAAGCGGCCAACACCCCAAAATCAGGATAATAACGTTCAAGGAAATCCCCTTACATGGCTCTACGCTGTGGGGAATTGTGTTGAGGGTGAATGTACGCGCGGAGGGCACGGAGGGCTCGCGCATAGCGTTAGTAAGTGGGAGAGCGTGATTGAGCAAGCGAATATCCTCGACGAGTCAGCAGCGAATATTCGACCGATTTTCAACCTGCGCAAAATCAATGTGTGTCCAGATTGATTATAATCCAAAGAAGCAACAAGAAATAAACCAATAGTACATCAGAAGATCTTCGTCTCCGACAACATAGTATGTGCCATAGTCTTGAATTTCGTCTTCAGAAGTGATGCGCCTCCCTTTCCTGAAACAAACCACAACCATGACTCATGGTGCGAGAATTTTGAAGCTTTATTGATGCATAGTATGAGCTTGTTTTTTTACACAAAACACCAAATTAAATTAAGCGGAACATTCCACATTTCTGGACTGCTAGTCGAAAGGAGAGTCGAGAGCGAAACCCGCCGAGAATCTCAGCGGGTACGGTTGCGTCAATCACATCGGCTTATAGGGAGAAGTGGAAGATGCCCTATAATACATCTTGTCCATACCACACAAGGCAAGCAATTGGCATGAAGAATTTCGCCTAGCGTAGGAGAGATAACGAGCTCCGAGCATGGTCAACCGTATGTTGGTACAAGAACCAACGAGGGGAGGGGTCGTATTAAGTCTACGTGGTAGGATCGGATCGCAACCGGTGATTAGCAGGGTATCAAATCGACTTCGGAATGCAACGGCGAGTTAGAAGAAGCACAGCGCAGACGTGGCGCACCCCATGGCAAAGATTATTAGTGCAAAGCGTGTAAAATTCTAAATAATTATCAGTAACGAAAGAACTGTTTCAGAGAGATTCCGAAGTTTTTGGAGCGAATGAAACGAAAAAGTAGTATGAAGGATGGACTCTTCGGAGGAAAAAGAAATTTTTTTACAAACTTTTCCTGGAGGAACGGATTTCCACAAGCGCTTGAGTGAGTTTTCGGGAGCGCATACTATCACTTTTATAAACACTGAAGATTCTTTAAGAAAGCGGTTATCAAGAGTTACGACCACTGAAATCTAAAAACGAGTCAATCACTTTTTAATAACTTTGAGCATTTTTAGAGAGCTTGAGCCCTGCTTCAGCTTTCCAAATTAGTGATTTTGAAACAAGTTGTTATCGTTTGAAGTTTGGAAACCTGCATGTGCATGGAAAGGGCACCAACGCTAATTTTTTATTAAGTAATCTTTCAAGGAGCATTCAGCGATTTTTGGAGGGAGATTGATTAAAATTTTCCTAATCTTACTACCATGTCACACAAACTCGAGTTTGAACGAATTTATGGCCCTAAAAAGAGGGAGATGCAGTTTTCATTGAAATTTCATTGACCGAGGCAGTGACACTGGGGAAAACGAGAATTAGTACTCCCTCGCTCTCGAGTTTCT
Source organism: Ostertagia ostertagi (assembly GCA_036418205.1). Taxonomy (NCBI): domain Eukaryota; kingdom Metazoa; phylum Nematoda; class Chromadorea; order Rhabditida; family Trichostrongylidae; genus Ostertagia; species Ostertagia ostertagi. The sequence goes on along the minus strand of MU870877.1, from coordinate 8,480 downwards.
CCACGTCGTACGTGAGTTAATGTTTCCTTACACACAGGTTCACAGGGAGGGTCGTATCAAAGCCCCGAAGGGAGAGGGGGCGAGTGGTTTCGATAAAACCTCCAAAAATTGCCAACGGTAGAACTGACCACGGTTCCAGGATGCGTGAACCATTTAT